>VXCM01000531.1:0-75418 GCA_014773175.1 Lucifuga dentata
CTGGGGCCTCTTCCCAGTTGGACATGCCTGGAAGACCTCCCTAGGGAGACGACCAGGGGGCATCCTCATTAGGTGCCCAAGCCACCTTAAGTGACTCCTTTCGATGCGGAGGAGGAGTGGCTCTACTCTGAGTTCCTCCTGGATATCCGAGCTTCTCACCTTGTCCTCTGAGAGTGAGCCCAGACACCCTGCGGAGGAACCTCATTTCCGCCGCTTGTATCTGCGATCTTATCCTTTTGGTCACTACCCAAAGCTCATGACCACAGGTAAGGACAGGAACGGTAAATTGAGAGCCTCGCCTTCTGGCCCCATTCTCTCTTCACCATGACAGTCCAGTACAGCATCCATAGGACCTTGGAATGCTGCACGAATTCATCTATTGATCTCATGCTCGTGAACAAGACCCCAAGATACTTAAACCCCTCCATCTGGGTAGTGACTCCCTTCTAACCTGGAGGGAACAGCCCACCTTTTTCCGCCAGAGCACCATGGTCTCAGACTTGGATGTGCGGATACCCACACTCGGCCTCAAACCTGCCCAGTGTGTGTCGAAGGTCACTGTCTGATGTCTGAAGCCAGCAGAACTGCATCATCTGCAAAAAGCAGAGATGCTATTCTGAGGTCACCAAACTGGACACCCTCTGATCCCCAACTGCACCCCTAGTTGATGTAACGTAATTTTTCAGATTGACGTAAAGTTTGAAAGTGAGTATATGAGCAACAGCGCTTACATAGCGACAGCGTGCTCAAGCATTTGCGTAGTTAAAATGAAGAATAGCCCAGGTCTGAGCATTGGGGTTAGACATGTCACGGTTGTGCCCATGGTTACAGAAAACCTCTACAGAATTATGTAAATCAATGCTATGTGGGATTTGTTGGTATGTGTGTGTTGTATAAAACTGCAAATTGTAGCAATTGGCAGATTTGTACAATACAAGTTGTCATTTGCTTTACAGAGCATCAAATAGATACACACATACATGCACATAGCCATCAGATAAACTATTTACCCACTTAGTGCTAAAATTTGTCATATTTTAGTGCTAAAAGTCAAGTGTTTACTTAGTATTTGTTAATTTATGACCTAAACACTTTATTTGGTTTTGATCTTTTCAGCTACTTTTCCATCCCATGTCTCTCAGAAAGTAATATGATAAGCAATCACAGATTTGTAATAGCATATATTGCCAAGGCAAATATTGACAGTTCTTAAAAACGGTCAGTCAAAAATGATTTTAGGTAAATCTCATTACAGAAAGATCAATAAACAAACATGTCAGTTTGTGTTTTTGCAATAGAAAGAATCTAATGTTTGATGCAGCCCAGATCTCAGGCCTGATCTTACAGCCAGGATGATATTGGCTGTAATTCTTTTTTCCACCGTTCAGAATATAACGGCACAGAAGTCGAGAAAGGCAGAAGATGAGAAAGGCAGAGAGTTTTCCCTAAATCAAATGAAATTAAATATTATCAGGTTTTGTTTGGTTTTGTTTGCATAGCTTTGTTGGTTTGATTAGTTTCTGGGCTTTTCTTTTGTTAGTCGGAGTTTGTCTATTTCTCATTTTGACTTCAACTGCTCATTGAAACACACACACACACATGCTTGAAGTGTAATGGTTGAGAATCTATTGGAAGTAGCTCAAGGCAATTGCTGTTATATCACTCCTCGCTACCAGTGTCAAAATTTAGCATGTAATCATTGCAAGTCCACAGCATACTGTACATGAAGCAGTCACCCACTTCTAGGGCCCCACGCTTTCCTAGGGGCCCCAACCCATGAAGTTTTTTCCTGTCATTCAACAGGATACCTGAGTAGCGTGGAGTGAGAGCAGAGAGATGTGATTTTTCCTGGAGCAGAAGTCAGAGCGTTTGTGTTCTTTTTTTTTTTTCAGTCCAACATGAGNTGATTTTTCCTGGAGCAGAAGTCAGAGCGTTTGTGTTCTTTTTTTTTTTTCAGTCCAACATGAGACACCAGCAAACTGAGAACGCTTCAGAAAGATCATTTTTGTGTTCCTTGATTGACAGTAGAGCTTCATGCAGCTCCAAGTCATTAGGAGAAAAGAAGCAGGAATTCAAGAAAGTCTCAAAAGCTTGTTTAAAGATGATTCAGTCGTTTTTTTTTTTTTTTTTTNTTTTTTTTTTTTTTTTTGTTTTTTTTTTGCGCTGGTGTGCATAGGCTCTTGTTCTATTGCTCAAAAACAAACTTAGCTAGTTTTGAGGTCAGATAGTGTTTTGTTGTGGCTCGATTTCATCTCATTGAGTCATTTTGTCTTCCCCAGTGACAGATGTTACCAGAGAATTTCACTCAATTACACAATAAGTTGTGTAAATTATGAGCTGATGTCTGCTGTTACTTACACTTCAAAGTTAGGTAAGATGAGGATGCNCCAAACACACACACACACACACACACACACACACACAAAAAGAAAAGAAAAGAAAAGAAAAGAAAATCTCACCTATAGAGCCCCAAAAAAGCTAAGGCTGGCCCTGCCATCTGCATCCACTGTATTCACAACCCAGCCTTGACTGGTTTGTAACACAGAACACGCACAGTGACATCATCCAACACTTGCTGCGATCACACGGCAACGGCTTTCCACCAGCGAGGAACCAGGGAGCCGAAAAATAACAGCGAGGGAGAAGAAGAGAAAAGAAGCCGGAGATGAAGACAGATGGAGGAAGAACACAAAAGGAGGAAGAAAAGGCAGCGCACTCACAGTCACAGTTGCTGATAGTAGATAAGATAAGATAAGATAGACTTTATTGTCATTCAGCTATACACGGACAGTGCACAAATGAACGAAATGTCGTTGCATTAGCTCAAGTACTTATGGATAAACAAAGACTATATATAATATTACTCATTATAAAAAACTGGAATAAATACAAATGCTAAAAAAAATGGGTGTATTGCACATAAGGATAGCAGCAAAAGTGATG
The DNA here is from genome assembly GCA_014773175.1 of Lucifuga dentata. Taxonomy (NCBI): domain Eukaryota; kingdom Metazoa; phylum Chordata; class Actinopteri; order Ophidiiformes; family Bythitidae; genus Lucifuga; species Lucifuga dentata. Next base: position 2,944 of record VXCM01000531.1, read on the forward strand.
TTATTACACGTTAAACAGCTAAGGTGACAGTTCTTAGGATCACAGTGCTGATGAACAGGGGATATTGGTTAGTGTTGCAGTCCAGCACCAGTGAGTGTGTGTGTGTGTATGTGTGTGTGTATGTGTAACTGTGGTGGGAGGATTAACCCGAGTTCAAGAGTCTGATGGCTTGGGGGAAGAAGCTGTTGCAGAATCTGGCTGTTCTACAGTGGATACTCTGAAACCTCTTGCCATAGGCCATCAGAGCGAACAGATCATGGTGAGGATGGGTCAGGTCTTTGCTGATCTTATACGCTCTGGTCAGACAGCGTTTGTCTGCAGTGTCCCAGATGGACGGAAGTGAAGTCCCAGTGATCTTCTCCGCTGTCCTCACCACTCTCTGCACAGTCTTCCAGTCTGAAGCCTTGCAACCTCCGGACCATACGGAGATGCAGCTGGTCAGGATGCTCTCGATGGTCCCTCTGTAGAAAGTGGTGAGGATGGGAGGGGGGAGATGTGCTCTTCTCATTCGACGCAGGAAGTGCAGCCGCTGCTGTGCTCTCTTCACCAGAGCAGCAGTGTTGAGTGACCAGGTCAGATTGTCTGTGATCTGTACCCCCAGGAACTTAATGCTGCTGACTGCCTCCACTGCGGAATTGTTGATGAGGAGTGGTGTGTGACTGCGCTGGATTCTCCTGAAATCAACGATGATCTCCTTTGTTTTGTCAACATTCAGGACCAGGTTGTTTAGGTTGCANTCCTGAAATCAACGATGATCTCCTTTGTTTTGTCAACATTCAGGACCAGGTTGTTTAGGTTGCACCAGTCCACCAATTGTTCTACCTCCTCCCTGTAGACAGGGTCATTGTCATCCCTGATGAGGCCCACTACCGTCGTGTCGTCCGCATACTTCACAATGTGGTTAGTACTGAACCTGACACAGCAGTTGTGGGTCATCAGGGTGAACAGCAATGGACTCAGGACGCAGCCCTGAGAGGAACCGGTGCTCAGGGAGATGACGCTGGAGGTGTTGTTCCCCACCCGCACAGACTGGGGTCTGTTAGTGAGGAAGTCTAGCAGCCAGTTACAAAGGGGTGTGCTGAGGCCCAAGGGGACCAGTTTGCTCATCAACTGCTGGGGAATGATGGTATTGAATGCTGAACTAAAATCCACAAACAGCATTCACACATGTGTGTTCTTCTCCTCCAGATGTGCCAGGCTCAGGTGGAGTACAGAGGAGATGGCGTCCTCTGCTGAGCGGTTTGGGCGGTAAGCAAACTGGAATGTGGGGGAGAGTCTGGAGATGATATGGTCCTTGACCAGCCTCTCAAAGCACTTCATCATGATGGGGGTTAGTGCTACAGGGTGGTAATCATTGAGACAGGTGATTGTGGGTTTTTTAGGCACTGGTATGATAGTGGCAGTCTTGAAACATGATGGAACAACAGCCTGGTTCAGCGAGGTGTTGAAGATGTCTGTGAGGACATGAGCCAGCTGATCAGCGCATTCTTTGAGCACCCATCCAGGTATGTTATCAGGGCCCGCTGCCTTTCGTGTGTTGATTCTCCTCAGGGTCCCCCGAACGTCAGCTACGTCAAGACTAAGTGCCTGTTCACCAGGATGAGGAATGGTTTTCCTCACAGGAGCATCATTGAGTGCCTCGAACTGTCCAAAATATTTATTTAGTTCGTTGAGGAAAGCTGTGTTGTCCTCACAGAGTGGAGTAGCAGCCCTATAATCTGTGATGGACTGGATTCCTTGCCACATAAGCCTAGTGTTCGCGGGATCATGGAAGAAGTGTGGATGAGGCGAAGACACAGCACCTGTTTTATGTATCCACAGGGGCCATTCCTTCAGCAGATGTTGGGGTGTCTGACCTTAATGTCTGGACTCGTTAAAGAATCCCTCAGGGTGTAAAGTTTTTTAGTGGGAGGAGACTAAAATTTAGATGAATTTCCCCTTAAGTAGAGTTTGCAGGAGGCCTCAGGAGGGGAGGAAGACCTACTGAAACCCTTTACTAAAGGTGCTAATAACAAAATGGAGGAATACTCCAGCCCTCCATTTGTAGATATATTAGCAGTAAAATGTTCTCACGTATCAAAATTCAAACCAGGCAGTGGCCCCCTCACAAAATTATTGATCCATTAACGTATATCTGGTACATATTAATGGATCAATTATGAGATACAAGGAGAGACACTGTGAACATCGAATCTCCAATTCTTTGTAGTTTGTTAGAATGAAATAATGACATTTTTTCAATGAAATAAGGAAAATCATCAAAATTAAAGGTAACAAATCAGTCTCTATTCTACTTAGTTCTAATTAAATGAAATAAATATGTATTTGTAGTAAATTGTACTGAAATATTGAAAGAAAAAGAAGAATGGTTCCTGTCAGAGTGTTAAAATATTGATGCATTTACGTGTCTGGTACATGTCAGTGCATCATATAGTATTATAATTCTCAAAATCGGAGATACAGGGTTTTTCCCCACCCAATTTTTTGCAGTTTTAATGGTTTCGGATCAGTTTATGGACTACATACTATCTTACATAAAATTCTCTAACCTTTTTCTTTTCAAATCTCTTTTGATAAGGGCCTAACTACACTTTGCCATGAGCCAAAACCAGGCTGTCACAAGGTTTTTGCCAGGCATTTACTGTATTTAAATTTATCTCTACATCTATGCAGTAACTTGTAGCTACAGTTATTGCTGACATAACTGTCAAAAGAACAATATTTCCCTCCGTAGCCAAAAAGTAGAAAGTTGCACTAAATAGACATCAAGTAAAGTACAAGTACATCAAAGTTATAGTTGGAGTAACCATTGCACTTAAATAAATGGGTGGGGTATTTTTCTCCCGTTTTTGCCAGCTGCATGTCGACTTTGAACTTTGACCTTAATAGGAGTGCACACCTATTCTGTAATTACATAGTTGATGCTGTGAAACATCTGTCAAGAAACACTGTTGTTCCAGCACAGTGGAAGTATGTGATGATGTATGATGTGAGGAAGCATTTGACGGTTAGGGGACAACTGGAATATTTTCGCAATAATAAAGACGTTCAGCAAATGCATTTCAGCAGAAAAACAAATTCTTGAGTAAAACTGTTGATCAAATTAAAATGAAATCCTGCTTTGTTTAAATGAAATGCGCCGATTCACAGTTGTCGGTTTGGCTTCTTTCACGATGTCGTTAAAATGTCATTTACACAGCAGAAACAACTGCATCATTCTTTCCATTTTCTATCTCCATTCAGCTTTTTTTGTAACTCATTCGCCATTCTTTTGTTTTAGGTCGATGACCGCTTTACACCTACATCTGTTCAGGCCTGTCCACAAAGCAGGACGGTCATTACATTCTGGAATTATCCCCTCTTCTCTAGAAACTGTTTAGACTTCTGCAGAATTCCACTGAATGTTACAACACTTCGGGTGAGTGAACTGTGATGAGTTTCTGTGTCTTCAGGGTTAAACATTAATCCTGTTTTTGACTGACTTTGTTTTTATTCACACTGAGGAAGCATTTCCTGTGGCAGAAAGGAACTTAATACTTTCACTTCAGTAATAGACAGAAGATAGTTTTGAGCCACTTATACAGTATATTACCTCATTTTGTCCATTATATGCTGCTTGGAACTTCCACTACGTTTCAAAGAGAAATATTATTTAAAATCTGTCTTTACAGTGCATGTTACTTTGCAGATTGAGGTCAGGATTATACTTGATGTTAACTGTGCACACGCGTACTCATGACGGCTGTTACGCAGATCTTCCAGAATCAAAGCTGTACGTGTGCAAGATGCAATGCTTACGAAAAATATCATGGCAATAATGCAAACTTTTGGCACATCAGCAATGCAGCGAGATCCTCTTGTGGTCTCACGGACCATCTCCCCTGTTGCTGCTGTTGCTATTTCGTTCGCCTTCGTAACAGGAGTAAAATGCTGATTTGCTTGATTGCCACGATCTTTGTTTACACTGTTGAGTGAAAGCAGAAGTAGTTTTTGGTGTTGTGGTGCCGATCAGGGATGATTTATGTTTTGGCCCTGATATTGTGGATATACTGTTTAATCCTCCAATCTGGCATGAAGTACTGTGTGCACAAACCTATATTTCATTAAGCACTAGTACCCTTTATGAAATATTGCTCTTGTCAGGAAAAAACCTTGTATTTCCGCTTGTTTTAGCTTGATTGCATAATGCATTTTGACATTATTTAAGTATTTCAGTATTGCTTCTTTTACTTAAGTTACTTAAGTGTTGCAAAGGTCCATTTGCATCACAGAAAAGCAAATGACAAAAATTGTGTGAAAGCATGCTTCTTTAATATTTTGTGTATATTACAATGTAAACGACATGCAGATATGATCATAGTCGATCATAGTCGTTATGCAGATGTGTAGATTTCTAATCTGTAATGTCTCCTCTTCCACTAAAATCAGCATTAGTGTTAGATATGATCCATAAAAGGCAGGCACTGCACAATTATTTGAATACATACAGTATATGTACATACTGTATGTATTCAATATGCAATATATGCGATCACAGAAATTTACAGCACATATGTAGATTCAGCTGTTAGTGTGCGAAAATTAACCCTTGTCATATCGTTATCAACATAACTAATTCTGAAATTTATAATCCCAGTGGTTTACATTAGAAGCTGATTTTATTCCATTATAATCAGCAGAATTCACTTTCCAGATTTACTATTTGTAGATAAATCAATAAAAACCCAGGTGATCTTACAGAGTAGACATACACACGCGCACACATAATTTTTCTCTTCTGTTGCTTCCTGAAAGATGTTTTTAATGTGGTTCCTGGCGTCATTAATCATCTCAGGGCTTTTGTATCTTGGAATATTTCACAGATTTGCTTTCCTCATCAAACAAGCAGGGCTCTCAAGCATTATTTCTGCAGATGATAACTGAAATGTAATTTAGCTTTTTAGTTGGATTTACCAGGACAACCTCACTCATCTTATAAATCAAAACCATATGAGCTTAAGCTTTATCAAATAGAGTTCTGCTCTCCAGTGTCTGATTGTTTGAAGTCTGTTTTGGGAAGGGAAATAGGTTTAATATGGTCGATTTTCCAAAATTACAGGATTTTCCATAGTCATTTTTAAGGGTTGTCTTCTCACTGACATTCATTTGAGTCTAAAAGATGATGAAATTGACATGGATTGATATAAATGAAATGAATAACTAGTGAGACATAATTGATCTTAATTACCTCAGGCGTCTTTGTTTTAGCTCCCTGGCCTGAGATACACAGATTTATTCATGACATTGTGGTTAACTTTGCTGTGATTAACGTTGCATTCTCTGTTGTGACAGATTATCATATGAATACCAGCAACATCTGTTTCTGGGGGTTTTTCAATCTCTTCAACGTGCATTTTGAGTTTCTTAGCATGATTAAAACGGGACTTCTGTTTAGATGATGAATTTGGTTTTGTTCTCTCGTCCAGTGGAAATCTGTCTGTATAAGATTACTAGAAAAACTCAGCTGTGATATTTCAGCTCTGAACATATCTGGTGTGGACAAATGTTTTACAGTTTTCAGTTTGGACAGGGGTTTCTGGAGACCAGAGGCCAAAGGGTTTGTGAAATGAATGCAGAGCTACATATAGCGTGACTCATCAATTCCTTCGCTCAGAGAAAAAGTCATTGTACACTTAATACAGGATGTTCTTATTAAAAACTAAATCATGCTCTAGTTATTGCACTCAGGCTACTTGAGACAAAGGAAAGAAACATTAATAATTACATGAGTGATAGAAAACAAAACCAAGGATTTTATTTTAAAGAAACAAAATTTTATTGATATTTGCTTTAATCAAGAGTGAAATGTGAGTAAATAGACTGAGTTACCACTTTGTTAGGACTCTGTAGCACTGGATTACACTACATTGATAGTGTTTATAATATGCTGTTTCTCTCCTGTACATAAATGTACATGTAAATACATCAAAAATGCCTTTAAACAGAATCCAGTCAAATACAACACCAACATGAACTAAAAATGACCATAGAGTTCAATCAGCAGCTCTCTGACAGTGCCAACCAAACCTGAAGTGAGAAGCTGCATTGGATTGTATCATCACACACATATGCTAATACACTGGTAACTCTGTTCATCTTATATGCTATAGAAAATATGTTCTACATAAACTGATTATGCAGAGTTTCTTTGTTTGCTGAAATTTGATTTGATTTTAAAATTAAAACCCCTCCAAATCACAAGCTTTCAGGGTTCTGTTACAGAGCAAATTGTTCCTGAGCATCATGTAGAAGGATGTTGATAATCATGACTCATCAGTCAGAGATCTCCAAACTATTATTGCAGTGGATTTAAAATTACAAAATCACACACCTTTCTCACTGTGGACATGAGAAAGGTATGTCAAACACGTGTTAACTAACAACATTATAATGGCTACAGTCCATTTATATGTTCTAGTGCCAGGGCTCTGATAATGTGCATGATGGCTTACTGGCAAATATAGAATGATATTACCAATATTATAACTTATGTTACCAGTTATAGTTGTGGCTTTCCTGTTATGACAAAACATTTCCACAGTGGCAAAGGCCTTCATACCAGCCAGTGATGAAAGTTTATGTCCAAACATGTGACGTTTTGAAATAATCAACCATTATCTGTTGATTCTTTACAGTCCTTCAACTGTGTAGGAATGTAATATGACTACATTACCAACATAAAGCTGCATTAAACTGATTGTTAGCCAGTAGGAGGAAGAACAAGTCGAAACTAGGCAGACAGTACTCAGTACTCAGTACTCAGTTTAGCAATTTTTGGCTAATGTGTTAGCGAACAATTGATGATTTACACATCCAGCAGACTTACAGCAACATTAGCATTATACTGAGGTCCTGTTTCTGTTGACCTGATGAATGTAAGTTCAGTATCTTCTCTTCTTTTAGCTCTGTTTCAGTATCCATCAACTCCTGAGAAAAAATGTATTTTCCTATTGCTAAAAACTAAATGCTACAGTTTCTTCACCAGCCACCAGTTAACTTTGGTTCTCTCTAATTTCCTGCTGAACAGATTGTTTGTTTATTTTTTCATTTGCTGGCTACATGATATAAAAAGTTGGTGAAAACCAACAAACTACACGGTGTATTTGCAGGCCATGAAACTAAAATAATGAGCTAAATGATGCTAAAATCTCCATTCAGCTGCAGAGTTGCATGATAATACTCTGCAGAATCAAAATTCTTTGTACAGCATCGACAAACAACACACAGCCATTTCATTAAGTTTTGATATCAAAATATTCATTGTGGATATTTGCATCTTATACAGAAGTAAATGATCCCTCAAGGTGTATGCTACTGTCTAACCATAGTTCTTTATTAGAATTCACTATCATACTTGTCAAAAAAATCTTTGATCTTACTGTTGTTTGGTTTTGATCTTCCTTCTTCTACTGCAGCATAAGAATCTGAAAATGGCCAAAACAGAGAGCAGCAATATGGTCATAGCAGTCAGCAACACCAGCAGTACATCTAAAGAGTAGTACGAGTACCACGGCATCTTGTAAGCCTCAGTACGCAGGTGAGCAGCACCTTTGTTACGCATCACGTACTCCAACCAAAAGATGGCATGTTCCATGGGTGATATTGGCTGATCCCTGTGCAGACGGGACAGTCTCTGCATGTTCTGTCTGTAGCTGTCTTGGTGGAGCATTTCCTTAAGACCATGTTCAAAACTTTTCCCGTTAACATCACCAAGCTGTAGGATCTTTCCAGCTCCTCTCTCCTGCAGACGTAGAAGGTTGTCATATTGGTCATAGAAGAAGGGAATGCCAAGAACTGGGACTCCGTGGTAAATGGCCTCCTGAACTCCATTAGTTCCTCCATGAGCTACAAAGACTTTAGTCTGTGGGTGGCCCAGGAGTTCCTTCTGGGGCATCCAGTCTACCACCAGGGTGTTGTTGCCCAAAGTTGAGGGACGTTTACCAATATGTCTCCATATCACCTAATCATAGAATTAGAAACATCATGGTAAATGTACATTTTGTAGTCCAGCAGATATGCAGTATGCAATGCAATAAATTCATTTTGGTATTACATTGAATAATTATACTCTTTATCTACAACACAGCTTAAGAGTTATTTTAGAAATTACTGGAAAGGAGAAGATTCACTGCAGGTGGGGTACACCCTGGAACCTGGACAAGTGTCCAATCAATCACAGGACTTTATAATTGTAATTTAATTTCCTTTATTTATTTGTGGACTAGTCATTTGTAAAGCACTTTATTAATCCCTTAGCTATTTCATCTGTCTTTCTCTGTGTTTTCTCTGTCTTTGCATATTTATAATCAAAAGTTTACAAAGAGATTACTTGAATTTCAAATTTAAAACTTCTTAAACTATTTAATATGTGCTTGCAACAATTATTTTAAAAATTATTACCTTCTGAGGCATTTTGGCAAAGACTGTTGCGATGTCATCTGCAACATCAGTGGGCAAAGCATTGATCAAAGTTCCCAGAGTCATGATGATCACTCCATGGTCTCCTGCACTCTGAACAAAGTCCTCCAGCTCTGCTGGCAGAGGCTGAGCCGGTTTGCACTGGAATCCTCCTATGTATATTACATTTGGCATTGTGGGCCGAGGAAAATCAAACACAAAATCTGATCTGAATAGCCAAATGTCTGCTTCCTGAAGTAGCGAGATGATGTCACATCCACCCTCAATGTACTTATCACAGAGGGCATCATAGCTCGGCCCTATAAAGAACTTCTGCTGGAAAAGGATGATGCTGTAGAAAAGCATGTTCTTGATCCTCTGAGTGAAATCCATTTTGTCTGTCAAACCAGATCCTGGAACTGGAATGTAAGACAATGGTGATGGAGCCAGTGCAAAGTGGCCTTCACCACTAGTGATCCAGCGAACATTGAGCACTATGGGTAATTTGAGGTACTTTCCTAGTACAACCCCTGCTGCAATGGCTGGGTCAGTCAGAACCAGATCATACTGGGAGTTCGTTAAATTCTTGACCATAGCTTCATCATCGAGCATTTGAGTGACGGTGTCACACCATATTACATGAGTCTGAGACAGCATATTGAGGAAATCTTTAGTGAGTTTGAAGAACGTGAGTGCTGAAACCCCCTCTCTCTGAGTCTGAAAAATCATTAAAAAATGTATTAATGTATTATTAATTATTAATGTATTAATGTATTAAAATGTGTTAACATTAACATCTAATGTTTGAGTATGAATAATTGAAGAAGGGCCTGTAATATTGTCTCACAACAGTTTCTGGTCCAAAAATTCCATAATCATATACTGTACCTTAATGTTTTCCTGCATGTATGGCTCAAAATAGTTTTCCAAAGTTTGCTCCCGTGGGATGGTGATGGAGGTGTATAGATGAGATTTCTCTGCGATGTACCAGCTGGTGGAGGCTCTTATCACGGTCATGCTGTGGCCCCTGGCATGAAGTTCTTCTATCAGGGTCTTCATATTGATCCAGTGGCTGCCATCTATAGGGAACACCAGGATCTTTCCTCCATCACAAAGTGGTGTGAAGGTAATCAGACATGCACCGACGAATAGAAGTATTCCACATGCACCATGCAATGGCCTGATCTCTAAAATATGGTAGAGAAATTATTTCACGTGAGGTCTCTCAACACCAAGATGTCATGTAAAACACTGCAAAATTTGGGATCCAGCAAAGTCTCAAGATCTTTATTTTTTTTTTTTGGAAAAGGAAAAAAAAGAAAAAAAAAAGGAGAAAAAAAAAAAGCTGTTTTAAAGTTGTTCAGTCAGATTTTAGGTAAAATATAGGCACCATAAAATATCAGGCATCGTATGCACTAGGTTATGACAGTTCTTCATAGTTGTTCATCAAGATAATTAACCTTGATTGATCTTATTAATTTATCTAGTCTATTTTTAGGTAAAGCTAATTAGAAAGTATGAAATGTGGATTGGATGGTCAGCATTCATATTCCAAATGTAGTTTAAAGGAAAATCATCAGACCTTTTTTTAGGATTCTTTGCAAGTCATTTTTCTTATTGAGTCCTGAATGTCTGAAAAAAAAAAGAAAAAAAGGAAAACTGCCAGTGCAGTGAGATTATTTCAGATAGCTTTTGTTGTTGTTTTTTTGTGTGCGCATGTGTACACTATACCAGAAATTTATTATCAGGTTAAAAATTATGTAAAGAAAAAAAGCCTTTTGCTGATAAAGCAAATCTTGCAATGATTATGTAAACTACATGCTTATCAGTTTAAACTTACACTTTCAGACAGTAAAAATCAATGTACACTGTAATTTCAGATTCAGATTCAACTTTATTGTCATTGCATATGTCACAAGTACAAGCAACGAAATGCAGATTGCATCTAAACCAGAAGTGCTTCAGCAGTAATTAAATAACATGTGATACAATATATACAGGTATAAGGTATGAAATGATATATAAATATGTATCTACATGAATGTCTATTTTACAGATATGTACAAGCTCTGAACAGGCTTGGCTATGACTATAATAATGATATAGTGTGAATAACTATACAGTATGTACAGAAATGCAAATTGTAATTATTGGCAGATTATATAGTATGTACAGTAGTGCATAGGGAATGATTTCTAGCAAACCTTTATGCTCTCAGTTTATACAGTCAATGTAAAATACAGTGTGTGTGTGTGTGTGTGTGTGTGTGTGGTAGAACAGGATTTATATGATAATGAAGAAACACATAATCAGTGGTATGAATACTGATTGTCAGTTACGCATTAGTTAAATTTCCTTTTATGTCATGCATGTAGAAATACAACCTTTTATGTCATGCATGTAGAACTACACATCAGGAATAAGAGTTGATCTCAGCACATAAGTTGATACATTGGAGAGTAACTTACCCATACTGTAGAGTGATGAGTATCCTAGATGCACATATGAAGCATTCTTTACACGTTTGAGTTCAAATACCAAGTTCACTTCTAGGCAATCAGTTTTGTCACACGTAAATGAGTTACATGTGGCATGTGTCACGTGAAGTTATGGTGCTGCCCCTGAAATATCAAAATATTCTGCAAATATTCAAAATTACTATCTTTAATTATCTATTGACATATATGTTTATCAGTGTCACTGACTTATATTTATGATGACTATAGTATATTTAGCACTATGAACAAGTTATTCTCTGCCATGCAAGGACATTGCTTACATCATGCTTACATCATATAGCCTGTGACCTCTTTCGTAAGGTTTGTAGAGTGGGTTATATAATGTTGATAATATGTAGTCAGATTTCATGCACATCAGATAAAATGTGCACATAAAAGCATGTTGTGCATTTTTGTCTTTTAAAGTTGCCAGTAGGTGCATCTAGTTTGTAAGTTAAGCTTTTGAGTTTTATGTAAATGAATGATGATGAATGAATGATGATTCAGTTTAATAGAAATGGTTAATCTTTGATTTTCTTCTGGAAATATTCCTGTGGAAATATTTGTTTGCATCCACTTACAGTGACTTAGAAAATACAATATAAAATAGTTATTAATTTTATGAGCTGTAATGGGAAAAATCAGCTTCTGGTTTTTCATTACGCAGAATTACACACATCTCTTTCTTGTCAGACTACCATTTCCTCAATCTGTACCTAGGAAGGAAGCACTAAACACTGCATTTCCAGTTTTACAATATTACAGTACAGATGTTTTCAGTTAATCATTTGTGGCTCTATATTTTGTATTTTTTTTTATGAGATATCCTGTTTACAGTAGCTTCTAAATCTTAGTTTTCACAGTACCATTTCTTTCTCAGCTTTGGTCCATTGCTGGAGTTGCTCTGTTTCTTTCTCGGCTTTGGTCCATTGCTGGAGTTGCTTTGTTTTTCTCAAACCCACTGCGCAAAAACAGTCACCTATCCCTCCTTCCAACACACCAAACTACACACACTGTTGATTAGAACTCTCCACCAGGTCCTAGCACCTCCCAATTTCCTGTGACTGTATCATGTACAGTGCCCTCCACGAACTAACAAAGCTTTCTCAATCGGCCTTGAAGAGGACATGTCATTTCCCTTCATGTCAAAAGTCTATCGGTACTGCACAAAGGTGAAGCAACTTTTTGGGTTGTAGTGAACTGTGTGGTAATACTTGTGTTTTGGAATTACACAGCTGATACAAAGGTTAAGTTTAGTGGGAAAGAAGCCAAGTTTGGTCTCTAATGTACATACATGCTCACACAGTACTGACATTACCCAGACATTCGTCCTTTACTAGTATAGATGTCCTTGTTGTTTTCTCAGAGTAGGATGTGACAGTTTTGTCTGTCTGTCTGTAATCACATTGCTAGACTGTCGCTTTGGAAGGCGATTTGTTATACAAGTGTATCTCATACACTGGAAACTCTAAATCTTACATAATACAGAAAATATGTGCAGCATAAATTTATTGTGTAGAATTTCTTCTTTGATTAAATCTGATTTGGCTCTCACATATAAACCATCCAAATCTCAAGTTCTCAGGCTTTTTATGTCACACAGTAAATTATAGGAGAGTTATGACTCTCCAAACGGTGCATACAATACTTGATCAGTTTCTATCATTACTATGGATCAAAAATGACAATCACAAAAGATTTTTCTCATGGTACACATTACTTGTAATTAATAACGTAATTGCCAGTGCTCTGGTAATGTACATGTTGGCTCACTAGTATACTTAAAAATAAATAGAGCCATTGTTAAAGGAGCATACTAGTGTCAGGTCTCGTGGGTTAGGGCACAAAAACAGACTCAGTCCAAGGAAATAAACTGTACATGAAAAGTTTATTTAAGTTAGAGAACTTAATAATTGAGGCCGGAGCTGAGACCGGAACAAAGCAGGCAAACAACACTAAGCAGCGGGCTGAGCGGAGCAGTGGAGCCGATGCTGAGCAGGGAGGCAGGCAGGCAGACCGGTGAGGCGTGGAGCAAGGCAGGCAGAGCTGTGCAGCAGGCTGACCAGAGCAGAGAAGTCGATGCTGAACAGGGAGAAAGGCAGGTAGACAGGTGAGGCATGGAGCGAGGCAAATAGAGCACACAGGAAGCCACACTGAGGCACAGGCAAAACACTATCAAAAAACAAGTCTCAGACAAGAAAATACTGAGTTTGGCTGGGTCATACCACATAGGTAAACGGACGATCTGGCGAAGGCTGAAGTGAAGAGCTGGGATATATGCTGCTGGGCATGATGAATGGATTGGCCTCAGGTGTGCACGTAATTCCTCGCAGGTGGAAACAGGAGCGCCCAAATAGACATACACAGACTACACAGGGAAACATACAACAAACACAAGGGAGGGGGAAACAGAGGAGAACACAAGGAAAAAAGGTAAACCTAGCCCACACTATAACAACTAGTGATTTTGCATGTTTGAGCCCAATAAATCTGTATACACATTATGTTTCTGCCAAACGATTCTCCAAACCATAAAGCCGTATTTTAGTTTTCCTGTTCTGAGAGGCAGCTACACAGACAGTTATGGGCTATAAAAGCAAAGCAAAAATTTGCAAAAAGAGTCTAAAATCTCCAGTTTATCTCTGATAACATAGAGTCATTTGACTCACTTCTCATATCTAAACTATCTGTTAATGCAGGTTTAATCATAACTGGAGGACTGTATTGAGAGTTTTTTCTATCTTATAGAGAAGACACTAAACTGTATTATGTTACTGTCCAAATATAGAACTGTGTAGAATTAACCACCTAAAGTTGAACACAATCTCTGATCACAATCAATGTTGTTTGGTTTTGGTCTTCCTCCTTTGTCTGCAGCATAGGAACTTCAAAACAGCCAAAACAGAGAGCAGCAATACAATCATAGCAGTCAGCAGCACCAGCAGTATATCTAAAGAGTAGTACGAGTACCACGGCATCTTGTAAGCCTCAGTATGCAGGTGAGCAGCCCCTTTGTTACGCATCACGTACTCCAACCATAAGATGGTGTGTTCCATGGGTGATATTGGCTGATCCCTGTGCAGACGGGACAGTCTCTGCATGTTCTGCCTGTAGCTGTCTTGGTGAGCACTTCCTTAAGACCCTGTTCAAACTTTTCCCGTTAACATCACCAAGCTGTAGGGTCTTTCCAGCTCCTCTCTCCTGCAGATGTAGAAGGTTGTCATATTGGTCAAAGAACAAGGGAATGCCAAGAACGGGAATTCCGTGGTAAATGGCCTCCTGAGCTCCATTGCTGCCGCCATGGGTTACAAAGACTTTAGTCTGTGGGTGGCCCAGGAGTTCCTTCTGGGGCATCCAGTCTACCATCAGGGTGTTGTCGCCCAAAGTTGAGGGAGGTTTACCAATATGTCTCCATATCACCTAATTATGAAATTGAAAAACATAAATTTTTATCTGTACACTAACAAACTTCATAGGCTAAATACATTCACTGTTTGAGTCTGTCTCGACTTAATATATAATTTGGAAAAATTGTTCCATGGGGTGTGTGGAAGAGAGGAAAAAAGACTGGATTAATTTATTTGCCACCATTTTAGGTATTAAATAATCAGGGGATGGAGCCTATTCCACCTCACACTGGACAAGCGACAGGGTCCACCTTGATCAGTTTATTACATAAAATTAATTTGATCTATGTACTTATAGTATGCTTTGTTGATTCTGACCTGCTTTGTTCATTTCATTTGCCTTGAACAAGCTTACTAACATGCACAGTCCTGACATCTTATTCCCTTATAACGTTGCAATGACTATGTTAGCAACCAATAACATGCTAATAAATTCTAATGACACAAAGTGCTATTATCAACCCACAGAAGTCATTTTGTCCACTTGAATGTATGTTCAATATTCACTCTCCTTTTAGTTTTAATTTGATCTCCATCAACTTCTGAGAAAATGTCCCTCAGTCTTTCTTCACCGGCCACTATCACAGATAGCATCATAGCTCAGTTGTATTAAGAACTTCTGCTGGGAAGCAGTGATGGTGTAGAAAAGCACGTTCTTGATCCTCTGGATAAAATCCATTTTGTCTGTTAAGCCAGATCCTAGGACTGGGATATAAGACAATGGTGATGGAGCCAGAGCAAAATGGCCTTCACCAATAGTGATCGAACGAACACTGAGCACTACGGGTAATTTGAGGTACTTCCCAAGAACAACTTCTGCTGCAATGTCTGGGTCAGTAAGAACCAGATCATATTGGGCGTTTGTTAAATTCTTGACCATAGCTTCATCATCGAGAATTTGAGTGAGGGCATCACACCAATTTAAATGAAGTTGATAGAGCATGATAGAGAAATGTTTAGTAAGTTTAAAGAATGTAAGTGCTGAAGCTCCCTCTCTCTGAGTCTGAAAAAGAAGAAACACATGAATCAATGAATGAAAATGGAATTAAATGAGTGATTATGTGAGTAAATAACTCCATTAGTAAATAAACGAATGAATGAGTCACAAGGGTCCCAATGGTAGAATTATATTATCTGGAAAGTTTCTAGAATGACAAACTATAACAGCATACTGTGTTCCTTCATGTAATTCTGTAGGTATGCATCAAAATAGTTTTCTAAAGGTTCCTCCTGTGGGATGGTGATGAGATTTCTCTGTGATGTACCAGCTGGTGGAGGCTCTTATCACGGTCATGCTGTGGCCCCTGGCATGAAGTGCTTCTATCAGGATCTTCATATTGATCCAGCGGCTGCCATCTCCAGGATCTTTCCTCCATCACAAAGTGGTGTGAAGGTAATCAGACATGCACCGACGAATAGAAGTATNCCAGGATCTTTCCTCCATCACAAAGTGGTGTGAAGGTAATCAGACATGCACCGACGAATAGAAGTATTCCACATGCACCATGCAATGGCCTGATCTCTAAAATATGGTAGAGGAATTATTTCACGTGAGATCTCTCAACACCAAGATGTCATGTAAAACACTGCAAAATCTGGGATCTGACAAAGTCTGAAGATCTTGTTTTAAAGTTGTTCAGTCAGATTTTAGGTAAAATATAGGCGCCATAAAATATCAGGCATGAAATTATGGTTATGACAGTTTTCAGAGTTCTTCATCAAGATAATTAACCTTGATTAATCTTAAAAAAGAAGGAATAAAAGGAAAAAAAATCTGCCAATGAAATGAGATTATTTCAAACTGTTTTTTTTGTGTGTGTGTGTGTGTACTAGATACCTGAAATTTATGATCAGATTAAATTTGTGGCCCTTTGACGGGGAAAATGTAATTTTATTGGCCCCATCCTCATCAAAATTGCCCATCTCTGGCTTACATCATGCTTATGTCATATAAACTGTGATGTCTTTCATAAAGTTTGTTGAGTAGGTTATATAATGTTAACACCAATATGTAGTCAGATTTCATGCACATCAGATAAAATGTGCACATAAAAGCATTTTGTACATTTTTGTCTTTTAAAGATTTCCAGTTTTACAATGTTTTTAGTTAATCATGAGTGGCTCAACATTCTGTATTTTATATGAGATATCCTGTTTACAGTAGCTTCTAAATCTCAGTTTTCACAGTATCGTTTCTTTCTTGGCTTTGGTCCATTGCTGGAGTTGCTCTGGTTTTTGTCAAACACACTTAGGGCAAAAACCTTACCTTAGCTTTCTGATCATATATTTTAAATTCACTTACCCATGCTGCAGAGTGCTGACAATTATCCTACTTCAAGCTCAAGGCTCAGCCTTCTCTTTCGTTATTTAATAGTATGTTTTCCCAAGAGACATGGGTAACAAAGGTTGCACTTTAACTTCATTCATGAATGATTTAATGCACAATGAGCATGCAAAGTGACAGAAATCACATACTACATACACTTGGAATTGTGTGTGCAGCAGGTAGGAGTTCATAAATTCAAAAAATAAGATCATTATTATTATTTTTTTTTTTTTTTTTTTTTTGCTTATTTATTTCAGCATTACCATCAGCACTGTTATAATGTACTGTAGTAAGATTTTTACCAGCAGCTCTGAAATCTAGCCAGCAATACTAACTAATAACTTAAAAGGACCATTGGTCATTTTATGTTTGAGCCTAATTTATTAATTTTGCTATGTTACATTACTGATAATCATTTCCTGAAGGATAAAACCGTATTTCAGCTTTCCTGATATTTTGCAAAATCTCTTAATCTTTCAAAATCAAATATTCAAGCGATACACCCACCTTAAAAATCCATGTTTCTCCTACTAATAGTTATGCAGCCTTATGAAGTCATGGTTGTTTAAATTTTTTGATAAATGCAGGTCTTCTTTTGGGACTATATTCCCCGGTGGAGACATACATTGACTCCGTGCTTTTTATTGCGCTTATACATGTCTTGTTTGCGATGATAGATTACCTATCTCAGGAATGTTTCAAGTATGAACAAGTTGATTTTAATAGTGTACCAGAATGAGCTGAAACCAATGGCGGTCTGGAAGGTAGGAAAAAAAATTTAATTCATCGTTCCAGTAGTATGCTTTGGGAAATGATTGCCAGTAACATTAAGGTATGAAAATTGAATATATTAGACTCAAACATGTAAAATGGACGGTATGGTCCTTTAAGGGCAATTTGCAATAAGGAGTAGTACTTTCTGTTTTGATGCTTTGGTACATTTTGCTGCTAATGCTTTTATACTTAAGTAAAATTTTGAATACATTGTTGTTGACTTGTAATGTGTCCATGTTGTGGTATTGCATCTTTTCCTTAAAGGATCACACCAGTGGTTTTGCATGTTTGAGCTCAATAGGTGCTACTTGCATACATATTATGTTAGTGTCAAACATTTTTCAAACTATATAACTGTACTTAAATTTTGGTGTTATTTTGCCAAATTCTCTAATCTTTCAAAATTAAATATTCAGGTGATACACCTACTTTAAAATTGAATGTTCACCTGCTAACCTTCATGCCCAAATGTGGAAGGCACGGCCATTTTAATTTCTTGGGTAAAAGCAGTCTTTTCTCCTGGGATTATATTCCCTGGTGGAGGCAAACATTTTCTTCTGTGGAACTCCATGTTGGATCAGTTAAATTCAGTACCTTAGACAAAACAACAATATGGTTCACTGTGATGGATTAATTATCTCAAGCATATTTAAAGTCTCTAAAAGTTGATTTCAATAGAGTACTGGAATGATTTGAAACTAATGGCTGCCTGGAAGGTAGGAAAAATTCCAAAATGTACCGCTTTAGTAGTTTGCTGTTACAAATGGTTGGCAGTAATATAACATGTATGCAAGTAGTGTTTATCAAGCTTACACATGTAAAACCACCAGTGTGGTCGTTTAAGTAAGGGTGTCTATATCTATCTGTGAAATTATTCATCTTCCTTACCATGCCTATATATACCCGTTTTTAGTGTTGTTTATCCACACCTTTAACAAGAATGTAAAACAATTTAATCTATTTTTTAACAACATTCAGAGTCAAGATGGTTAAAAAAAAATCCATCACTATTTATATGAAAGAAGTGGAGCAGCGGACGACTGTTTAGTCTGTAGTGATTTGGATTGCGGACACATACTTCTCTTTTACAATGTTTATATACCCGGTGACCATATGGGCAGCTGATGTGCACCGTGCTTCAGCAACATTAAAAACATTTTTTCCTGCAGAAATGTGAAAGGTAGAGCTGATGATTTGCAGCAGCGACCTGATCATCTTTGTGTAGATTGTGGACTGTTTAAATCCTGAAGTGAAACATTTCCTGTGGTTCCCTGAAAATACACTTCACTGCCAACATGCTCCATGCAGGGTGGGAATCAAGTGATAAGCGGTACTCATGTAAGATATAAAAATTTCTGATTTCCCATGGCTTTTCTATATGTGCAAATGCTTCATTCCCAAAAAGTGACATCAGGCTTTGACAAATCTCCATAGAAAATCAATTTCTCTGTTTTGCTTACTAAAAATAGAGGCTTTCCTTGTGTGTATGTAAAAAAACAAAAAAGTTCTTGCAGTTCAGCAGCAAGAGAACAAAATGCTATGACAGTTTCTTCCATGTCAAATTCCATCATGTGATGGTTTTATTGATGGCTGTAGAAAACTCTGTCTGAGGCAGAACTCCAAGATCTCCCAGGCAGAGAGAACTGAAGTGTGCTGCTGAAGTGTGCTGCTTGATGAAGATGAAAAAAGAAATGGCTTTAAATTGTCTCACTCATAATTAATATTTCTTTTTGAACTGCTAGGGATTTGGCAGAAATGGAAAAAACTGACTAAATACTTTTGGACAAGGAGACACATTTTAAGATACTTGTACTTTACTTTTTGTGCTGTAGTTTTTTGCTTTTGAGCTAATTTGTACTTCACAAAATTTCAAAGGGAAGTATTTTTACTCTTTTTACTCTGTCACATTTATCTGACAGCTGTTGTTACTTATTACTTTGCAGATGAAGAGATAAACTCATATGTTGCTGTTGTCAGGTGAAATCCTTGTATCTCCTTCTCAGTTTAGCTCATTGACCTTTAGACGTCTCTTTTTAAGAGTTTTATAAAGGCAAAAAGGTTAAATGTTTAATATTAATATTTAACATAGTCTGGAGGAGTGTGTGATCTTTAGCTGACCTGTGACATTCAACTGATTTCCATACAGGATAAACATTATATTTCTACTTTGAGTGAAAGATTTTTTTTAAACTTATTTTAGTTTGAATTCCAGAATTTATTATTTCATCTTCAACTCTCCAAAACTGGAAATGTAAGGCTGTTAATGCCATTGAGTGACAAACCTCATATTTTCATTATTGATACGTTAACACTTACCAGCTACATATTAATGCATCAGTAATATTCCCCATGATTTGATATGAGATTTTTTTTATCACCCTGTTGGCATTTTATGCCCCATTTTGAGGATTTTTTAAAATTTTAACTCTGACAGTGACCAGTGATCTTCAAAATGAGTACTTTTATTTTGGCTATTTTAGTTCCTTTTACTTTGAATACTTTTATTTACCTTTACTTAAATACAATTTTGAATACAGGACTTTCATTTGAAATAGAGGACTTTTTCCCCCATTGAGTTATTTGTATTTGTACTCACGTGAAGAATTTATGCTGGGACTGTAAGGGTTGTTTTGGGACACTTCTGAAGAGTAAACGTTTGATGGGCCGTGACGGTAACATGAGATCTGCAGCAACACCTCTTCCATTAAGAAATACTCTACATATTTCATAGGATTAAAGTTTAAGATCAAAATGAGTTTATTTTCACTGTTATTTAGCTTGTCCTGAATGGACCTTTAACAGGAAACTGCTCCCATCAGCTTTTCATAATGTGTTCCTTAGTCTCCCGGGTGTTTCATTTATATTTGAACTCAACTCTCTCCTTATCTAACACAAAGACAAAGGAACAACATAAACATTATACCATAAACTATCCAACTGCACTTTAGAATGTGATCATGTTCGATCAATTCCTTTAAACATTTAACAAAATGTAAATAATCAGAACATCATTCGAGCACAAACCATCTCAGTTAAACTCACACACGTCTGCCATGTAACACGTCTTATGTAATTGCGTGGGTCTGAATAAATAAAAGTTGCCATTACAGTATCAGATGGGTTATTTTTGTTACAGTCTGCACAAGCCATTTTCATTTTTCAGCATGGTTCTGGAAAGGATAATGAGTGTGTGGAAACCCGGGGATGTGTGAGTCATGCAGCATTGAGGGGGTCTGTGCAGCTCTGCACATGATGAATGACGAATGACAAAACGGCCTGAAAATGCAGAGCGAAAGAGCAGACGGACGCAGGAATAAGAGGAAACTTCTCACCTGCTGTTTGTTTCCTTGGCGATTCGATGAAATCTACTCACTCTGCATCTGAAATCCATTTAGGGCCTCCACGCGATCGTGTGGCTGCTTTCAAATTACGGCTGTATTTATGAAATTAATGGATTTAATTTGTTAGGCTACGATGTTGATTGATAAGTTCTGAGCCTGACACATTAAGTGAGCAAGATAGAATTTTTGTTGTAAAAAATTACGTAAGATAATTTTTTAGGTGGTTTTGCACATCAGCTGTTCTCATTTGAGCTCAGTGATTATAACTCACAAGCTCCAGAAGTAAACGCTTCATTTAGTAGTTAATGAATAAGTACTTAGTTAATATTAAAATACTTAGTTACATAATAAGGACAACATAGGCCTTCATGCAGTAATTATTTACTTGTTGGCTACTAACCACGATTATGGCTTTGTCTAGTTGAGGACCTACGCTATTCATCTGACTTTCCCTCACAGACTTTCACCTCTTCCCCAACATGTTTGAACCTAGTTTTGCCTCTCATGATGATGTCATATCAGCCAAGAAAAGGACTACTGCAAAACAAGGATAAAATCCCTCCAGTGTCATGGGCAGAAGGCACAATATGTCTGATTGGAAAGAAACATAAATAGCTGCATCATCTGCAAATAATTAGACTCGTGTCTTTAGTCATGATCCAGAATATCCAGAATACCTTCTCTAAAACTTTTAACCAAAGATTTTATATATATATATGTATGTATATAAATATATATGTGTGTGTGTGTGTGTGTGTGTGTGTGTGTGTGTTTAGTTTGTTTACTTCAAATGAGAGCAATTATATGTAATTTAACTTGGTCCTTTACCTGTCACATTTTTCACAAATCATCCATAATTTGAATTCAGAACTTCTCTTCTTAATAATAGGAGGTTCCTGCATTAATCGCTTCATTAGTCCTAGCAGCAGGTGTCAGTAGATTCTAAAACTGGCGTATTGGTTCTTTATGAAGGCGATGAAGAACTTTTGAAGAAAATTCTTGGGAAAATCACTTTCTAGTGCCTCTTTGAAGTGTCAAGTGTGGATATATCAGTATGACGAGACAAGTAACCTTGGTCAGTCACCTCTTGTTAAGGATGGACTTACACAATCCTCCATTTACCTTTTTCTGTTTCCAGATTGAAAGGGAGCAGGTATACACTTGCCAAATGACTCTCCCATTACAGTGATGCTCTGTGTGTGTTGGAAAAAACTGTCCAAGTTTCCTCAGGGTTGAAATGATGATGATGAGCTCAGTGTGTTATATCAGGATCTTGCAGCTGACAGATGAACTTAAAAAATAAACATTGACTGCTGCAGACACACACTGTCGAAGTTTCTCTCTCATGTGCCAACTTGCACCAGAATGAATCAAACTGCACATGCAGACCTTTCAGATGTGGATCATTTTTAAGGAAAAATGTCAAATTCTTTGTCCTGGGAGAACAAAAAGGCCTTTCAGCAGTAGAAACCAGCTTTGGTTGACTTTGGTTACTCAGGTTTGTATGATCACATATGCTCACTCGCATGAAAATACACACAAGCAAACTGACCTTTAATTTTTCCAGCATCCTATAAACAGTCTCAATTAAAGAACAGATAAGCTCTCAGACATAAAATCTAAAGTTGATAACAGGCTGTTGTTTCACCACCTGTCTCTAATTGGTTGTTTCTTTGTTTCAGATGCTTGTTTCAACTATACCTCAATATTTGACTTCAAACAGCAAAGAGCAGAGTGTAATTATACATGACTGAATGCTGTCTGTCTTTTTGTGTACGTGCTTTAGGTTCCAGATGAATCAAGGAGGCAGATGGTGTTTTTTAGGGTGTTTTCATTTGTGGTTTGGTCTGCTTCAGTTGGACAAGGTTTCTGTTCAGCAGGTATAAGAGTTTCCCATAAACAGTTAAACACACCAATGAGGAAGAAGGATCAAAACAGTCCCTGCTCACAGCTGGATTTCTTTGCAACATGATGAAATATTACAAAAAAATACATTAAGGCAAATAAATGTTCACGATGATTATCTGTCTCAAGTATGTTTTGAGCTCCAGCACAACTTTGATGGAACAAAATAGAAATTAATGACTTTCTGAAAGTTAGAAAATAAATAAAAACATATTGTATGTTGTGCTTTGAAAAGTGATCACTAGTATTTCAAATTTTGGAGATAGTTCTTTAATCTATTCTCATCAGGCCTTTTTTTTCAACGGCAAAAACTTTTAATATGCTTTTTTCTACTTGATTTTGAGTGGATTGTGCCAATGAACCAGGTTGTGATTATGAAGCATAATTTATTTTAATGTTTATCATCCTAACCAACTTGATTGGATAGCATGACATCTTTACTTTCACCCACTCATACAACTGAACGTCCGTCTGTTCACCTGTCTCTTCCCTCAGCTCTTGCTCACAAACACAATGTTGTGGCCAACATCTCAAATTTCCTCTCGTGTTTGTTGTTGGAAATGTGTTAACACTCAACTGAACAGTGACTAAAGATGAGTGGAAACAAAGCGTGCCTCACCCAGTTAACACTCCATGGTGTAATCTATCAAAATGTCATTGTAATAAACAAACTGTAAACAGTGTGTTTACAATAGAATGTTTATAGAAAAGACCCACATCTGTAATCCAATTTACATCACTTACAGTTAGTAAAGTGGGAGTTTCTGATGTCAAGTAACATCTTGACTAAAGAGCCTTTTAATGTATTGTAGGAGGAGATAACCACAAAAAAAGTTAAATTTGTCAAGATTTTAAAGGACCATACCAGCCATTGTGCATGTTTGAGCCTAATATATGAAACGGTGAATTAAAATGTTTTTCCTACCTTCCAGGCCACCATCGGTTTCAGTTCATTCTGGTACTCTATTAAAATCAACTTGTTGATACTTGAAACACTCTTAGGACTTAACTTGAAACATTCTTAGGATAGGTAATCTGTGATTGTGAACAACATGTATATTCAGGTTTTTTCGAAGTTTTGTAATTTTAGGCGTTTAAGCGCGATAAAAAGCGTGGAGTGAATGTATGTCTCCACTGGGAAATATAGTCCCAAAAGAAGACCTGCATTTATCGAAAAATTTAAATGACCATGACTTCGTAATTTTGCGTAACTATTAGCAGGAGAACATTGATTTTTTTAAGGTGGGCGTATCGATTGAATATTTGATTTTGAAAGATTAAAAGATTTTGCAAAATATCAGGAAAGCTGAAATACGGTTTTATCCTTTGGGAAATGATTGTCAGTAACATAACATGTATGAAAATTGAATATATTAGGCTCAAACATGCAAAATAGATGGTATGGTCCTTTAAGGTAAAACAGTAAAAGCCTCTGTAAAAGCAATATTGACATTTTACTAAAAATGCACATTTTAAGAACAAGTACTCAAACCCTTTACTCATGTAAAAGCAATAATATCAGACTCTCAATAATACTCCTTAAATCAAAATCCTATATTCAAAATTCTACCCAAGTTAAATACTGTGTATGAACGGGAAAATGTACTCAACCATCAAAAGTAAAAGTACTCATTGTGTGAGTGTTAAATACTGTCTATCAGGTATCAATAATAATGATCAGAATAGGAGTGTGGACTCTGCCTCATATTTCCAATTTTGGGGAGTTTGGAACTAAATAATAATTTTTTTTAAGATAGAAATAAAGACACTGTAAATAAAGATTTAAAAAATGCCCCTGAGTTGGAGATCCAAAGATTCTCAGCTCAGACTTACGGGGAATTTTGTGCTCGGGTCAAATGATGTACACTCTTCTCTGCATCCCTGATGGACCACCACTGCTGCAGCAAGGAGAAAGAAAGAAAAAATTAAGAAAAATGAGGGAGAGAAGAGAATGAATGGAGGAGGAAAGATGAAAAGCAAGAGGGAAGGGAAATAGTAAGGAAAGAAGAAAGAAAGAGAAGGAAAAGCAAAAAGGGACAGGAAAGAAAACTGAAATGAATGTAAAATCATAATCTGGGAAGTGGAAATACTCAAGTAAGAGATACATTTGCTGCGAAAATTGTTCCAAAATGGACGACTTAAGTTACAAATGCGTAACCTCCAATACATTATGTTTACACCAGGGTCCAAAGTGTAGCCGTTTTTCATGACCTTTACCTCCGTTTTACAGTCTGTGACGGCAGCTCAGTGGTCTGTGAGGGATCAGACACTCCTCAAGGTTTATGATTTCATTCTCTTTCAGTGTATTCATCGCCAGACATGCTGCTGTGATGCTACACGCTTATTGACTTCTGCATGTGTGTGCACAATTTAAAGTCACACACACATGTGACTGCCGTGGTTATTTTTCCTTCCATAATACTTGATCTGTCTTTCACTGAGGACATGGAGAATGTCACTGTTACATTGACAGATCTGCAGAGGCCATTTACATTTACACAAACACGCATGCACACATATGAGTAATGTGTGGGTTGTGATGCATTCTTATTTCTAGAGGTGAAAAGTGGCTAAGTAAATTAATTCAAGTGCCATTTTTGTGTGTGTGTGTGTGTGTGTGTGTGTGCGTGTGTGTGCTCACATTTCGGTGATTGTTGTAAATAGCAGACAGATGTAAACTGCCAATTAAAACTCACGCTGAAGTATGCTAAGTGGTTAGCATGGTTAGCACTGTCTCCTCACAGCATGAAGGTCCTGGGTTTGAATCCGACTGGGAGCTTTCTGTGTGGAGTTCCTCTGTGGTTTCCTGCTACAGTCCAAAGACATGCAGAAATGGAAACTCTAAATTACTCATAGGTGTGTGTGTGTGTGTGTGTGTGTGTGTGTGTGTGTGTNTGTGTCTTAAGACCTGATGACATGTCCAAGGTATACCCTGCCTCTCGTCCAGTGACCATTGGTATAGGTTCCAGTAACACAACTTATCCCCACTCATCCATCCCCACTTATCCTGCACAGGATAAGTGGGGATGGATGGTGACAAAATAACACAACAGGGCTCTATTATTTGGCATGTTTCATGTATTTAAAGATGTCTCCAGCTCATTGTGTTCTACTGTTTCTCTCAAAATCTAATTTAACTCTTTTTTTTGTGTGTGTGTGTATTTCATCCATCCATTCATTTTCCACTGCTTATCCAGGTGTAGATCACAGAGGTATATTGTGCTAAGCAAAGTCACCCAGATGTCCCTCTCCTTAGCCATACCCTCCACCGCTTCCTTGGGGATTCCAAGATGCTCCCAGGCCAGATGGACTATAATCCCTCCAGTGTTTGGGTGTCCTGTGCTCTGAAATACCTCCCTAGAGAAGCATCCAGGAGGCACCCTGATCAGATGCCCAAACCACCTCAGCTGGCTCCTTTAGACATGAAGGAGCAAAGCTTCTACTCCAAGCTCCTCCTTGATGTATTAATTCCTCCAAAGTAAGTCCAAACACCCTGCAGGAAACTAATTTCAGCTGCTTGCTTCTCATTCTTTTGGTCACTACACAGCATTCATGACAATAGTGAAAAGTTGAAATGTAGATTGGTAAATTGAGAGCTTTGCTGCAGACATACCAATACGCCTGTTGAACTCTCGCTCCATCTTAGCCTCACTCATTAACAAAATCGAGATATCCTTGAAAGTACGCACTTCATATGCATCAACAAGCATGTCTAGCTTTGGTAGAGGTCAAGCATTCAGATTCAGAAAACAGCAGACAACAGACTGAATCTGGAAAAGCTGATCAAAATGTCCTGAGTTGTCAGGATTGTGTGTTTTTATTCTGCAGAACCATAATCTTCTCCGACAACGTGGCTCTTCGTGTCCAGTGCTCTCTGGCTGACACAGAGCATGCACAGGAACAGGAAAGGGCATGCCTGCTGTGCGTCATCCCTCGTGGGAATAGCTTTCACTCTTTCTGGTAAACTTCCACTTTGTCGAAACACTCTAATCACTTAACCGTATCCTGTTAGAAAATAATAAGGGCCATGTTTGAAACTGTGCGGCGCTCCAGCTGTCTAACCTGATCTAAACTCGATCTGTATTTAACATAACTCTGAACTGGTTGGACTGTTAAAGCTCTCTTGATTACTGAGCATTTAGTTGTCTCTTCTCTGCTTGTGGATGAGGATGAGGATGATAAAGATTCATGAGAAACAGTTCCTACGCCTCCCATGTGCCGTTATATGTTTGTGGGTTTTGAGGTGAGCTGCATAAAAAGTCTGAATGTGTTTCTCATGACATGAGAGACTTTGGAGTGACCTGAGGGTACGAGGGGCTAGCAGTCCTTTCTGATATCTGTTTCCTGTGCTTATATCCTTGTTATATGTTATATACTGTATATACTATAAAAAAAAATACAGGCAAACACACACATGGAGATTTATAGACCCATGTTAAACCATGCAGCACACAAACCAGACAAGACTGACATCCCATTAGGTCCCTTTAGACTTCTCTGTCTGTGTGTGTGTCTGTGTGTGTGTGTCTGTGTGGGCGTTGGAGGTCAGGTCTGTTTACAAAATCCAAAATTATAGTCAAAAGAGTTTTGCATGAAATGAGCCTGTGTTTGGGAATGACGAGCTTTTGTAGAAAAGTTTAGTCATGTGATCTTTGTAACATCTCAAAGTTTAACATTTACACTCCATGGGTCAAAAAATCCATAAACAATGGATTTTTATGTAAAATACAGTGTGATGTAAGCAGTGGAGAAATTAACCAACACCCAAGACAAACACACAAATATCAAGAAGCAAAAATGTGTCTTTTTAATAGCAGAAAATAGCAAAGAGCATAATACCTACGACGGCATATTAGGGCCATAAGAAGAAAAAAAAACGAGGGGCATTATTTCATGTTAAACATGAAAATATTAAAAAAAAAATTAAAAAAAAAAATTAGATACATGAAAAAACAGGAATAGTCGTATATTAGTGTCACACCCAAAGACAATAGATTCATTAATCAAAAAATGGTATTTTAAAGTTCTGTTATTACTTAGAGAGATAATGAACTAACTGAACGGCTCATTCCAAGCAGCATTTTACCACATATGTATTCTGTTGTCACTTACATTGCAGCTGCATCTGGACAAAATAACTCTAATTTCTAAATTATTTTCCAAGTTCCAACACAAAGGAGTTATTGTGGAGGAGTGCATATGAATGTTTGAACTCCATTCTGAATGTGCATAAATTAATTTCATGTTATCATTCTTAGTCTAAATGCAAACTGGAACTGTTTAGCAGGCCAATGCAGAGCCTGTCTAGGAACCATAAACTATGCCAGTGGGGTTTCAGAGTGGGGTCTGGGGACTTTTGGGGGCCTGTGGCAGATTGTCAGGGGGTTTGCAAAATATTGTTTTGCTGAAACATTTTAGAAGTAACGTCATCATCTTGCTTGAAAGTACACAAAATGGTAAGTAATGGTATGGGAAATTTTGTTTTCCTACAATATCCTTGTGGTAACTAAAATATGAATTCCTATTAAAGGACCATACCATCCATTTTGCATGTTTGAGCCTAATATATTCAATTTTCATACATGTAACATTACTGACAATAATTTCCCAAAGCATACTACTGGAACAGTGAATTAAAAATGTTTTTCCTACCTTCCAGACCTCCATTGGTTTCAGTTCATTCTGGTACGCTATTAAAATCAACTTGTTGATACTTGAAACGTTCTTGGGATAGGTAATCCATCATCACCAACAAGACGTGTGTTCAGGGGTTTTTTTCGAAGTTACGTAATTTTAGCATTTAAGCTCAATAAAAAGCACAGAGTGAATGTATGTCTCCACCGGGAATGTAGTCCCAAACGAAGACCTGCGTTTATCGAAAAATTTTAACAACAGTGACTTCATAATTTTGCGCAGCTATTAGCAGGCGAAACATTGGTTTTTAAGGTGGGTGTATTGCTTGAATATTTGATTTTGAAAGATTAAGAGATTTTGCAAAATATCAGGAAAGCTGAAATACGGTTTTATCCTTTGGGAAATGATTGTCAGTAACATTACATGTATGGAAATTGAATATATTAGGCTCAAACATGCAAAATGGGTGGTATGGTCCCTTAATAATTCCTCTCTCTCTCTCTCTCTCTCTCCCTCTCTCTCTCCTAAAGTGAAGTGTGTGTCGTTTCCACCCCCCACCTGCCCATTTATATGATTATTCACATTGAGATTACAAAAACAAAGATGCACGTGCGCTTACACACATATACACACACATCACCCCCTCCCATCCGTATGACAGCGGCTTTACATCCTTCCTACCGGTGTGGGTTAAACCAGTTAAAGCTAAGCAACCAACACCTCTTGGCTAAGCTTATGGAAGGATTGTGGTCATTATTAAATGAAAACCACAACACCAAGATGCTACAGTAATTTATTACTAGAAACCAGTAGAGGAAGAAGTACTGAAATCATTGAATAAAAGCAGAAAGTGTAGGACTTTGTTACAAGTAAAATACCTTCATTCAAAGTTTTATTTCAGTAAGAGTAAAATCTAATGTATAAAGACTCATTGTGAAGAACACTGTTGGGTTTTGCTGTTGAGGGAAAAATCTGATAACTCCAGTTTTGGGGATTTTCATGCGGATCAGCTGAAAAAGGAAAAGAAGCAAGAAGAAAAGAAGTAAAGAAATATGAAAAAAGGAGACAGAAGAACAGAAGAAGGAAGGAACAAAGGAAAGAGGGGAAGAATGACTCAAGTAGAATGAAAAAAATAATAAGGAAGACAGGAAGGAAAAAGAAAGAAGATTAAAAAAAAAGGAAGGAACTGGATGAAGAAAGAAAGACTCCATGTATTTGAGCTAATATGCTGACGTTGCTACTCGGTTGCCTTCTGTCTGTTGGAAACTTTATTTGGCCTAAATTGCCTTGAAACTGGCAAAATCGTTCTCATGCTGCTGCTCATGTTATACTTCAAGTAGGTTAAAATTAATTTAAAGGACGATTTGCCGCCTGGTGGATCAGCGCTGGATTTATTCCTCAATACAGTCATTTCCTTTTCTAGAGGAACACGAGAGGGAAAACCCCAGCCTGCTTTTTGTTCTATATACAGCCAGTTTATGTTTTATTAAGATGGCAATGAGCACTGATGTGTGGCTTTGGAAGACCTTGTGAAAATATAAGTGTGTATATGTGTTTTGCGCAGCTGCACTCAGCCCAAAATGTGAGCAATATTTTGTAGTAAGTTCATGGTGACGTTCCAAGTCAAAGCAACATTAGACGACTTCCAACATCACGTCTGCTTCCATTCATTCTGTCAGTGAGCTCCGTGTTGCTGCTAAACTTTATTTCTTTTCTGGCTCAAAGTCTGTTTTTAGAAACCAAATACAGTTAATAACACCACACTCTTACGTAAGTGACTCACAACTAAGAGTAACAGTTTGTGTGTCATATTCCATGTACATGGTGATGCACTGCGATGTACAGCTAAAGGTGCATTCACATGTTGATGGTGTGTGGTAGACGGAAAACCAGATGTTCCATTCTTTTCAATGAGAGGACGACGGAAAACTCCGCCACTGCTGGCGGTGAGAGTGGCACACTGCGCTGCCAGTCGGAACGTGCCATCAAAAGTCCAAATTTTTCAACTTTTCCCACTTACTGCAGCTGCAAAGACAAACTGGATTTATTTTTGGGTCAAAGATGGACAGCTGAGTTGTGACAGTCTGAAATATCTTCTGAATCTCTTAATTTTAGCTTGTCTAATCCAGACATTTCTGTCAAGTCTGTAACCCTGAAATGAAGATTCAATAAATTCATCAAATGGGAATCAAGGAATAATTTTCCTGAATCAAGTGAGGGTGAGTTTTATGGAATCTTTGGAAACCCAAAATTTAGACCATCAATATTTTTAACAAGGTAGAATGAATCAGTTATTTTTTGAATAGGTAGGCAAGTAGATTTCTTTTTCCCCCTGGTTGTTGTTTTAGACTTTCTTTTATATTGTCAAATATTTTTTGGAATCAGGCAAAGATTTTCCACCAATTTTCCACAAAAAAAAAAAAAAAAAAAAAAAAATTCTAGAATTACTTTCCCTAATTTTTTTGTTTTTGGAGATTTACTTTAATTTTCTTGAATTCTCTAGAACAAAAACTTAATTCACTACTCATTTCTACAAAACTCTTGATTTTAAAATCAAGAATTCTGTCGAAATTTTACCCGACTTGGCAGAAATTTTCACAAGCCAAAATGCATCATCCTGTCAACTAAAGGTTACAGTGCAGCTGCAAGGAAAATTCAGTGAAAAGTAACATAAAATAAACTTGAAACTCCAAAGGATTAAGGATCAGGTTAACATGAAAGAGAGTTTGCTGAATTTTCCTTCCCAGAGGTGAAGTACCCGACCAGGGGTGGTGATTGACAGCTTGGATTTCTTTTGGATTTTCCCCTGACACACACCAGACTGTGGGAGTGACCTTATCTTATCCACAGCGAGTTCAGCTGCCCTGAGTCAGCTCCAGACGGCTTACACCAACAGCACTCGTCTTTTCCTTCCTGTCAGGACTTTTCTCCTTTTGCTGTCATTAAATGTTAAAAAGTCTTTAGTCACCATGCAGCTTGTAAACGACAGAATTACATCCTACACCCAGCTGAATACACACAGACATATAAAACACACACACTTCATACAGTATCTCACAGGCTGTGTTAACCTGTCTCTTTCTTGTCTCCAGCAGAATTTCCCTTTTACAGTCAGAAGTAGAGGCTGTGGTGGGAGAAGTATTGCAAACATAGTAATACCATGTAGGGAAGATACTCCATGTCAAGTAGAAGTTCTGCATTGAAATGTTTTTTAAATTTAAATGCACATCAAATTTAGCCTCGTTAGACTGAGCTCAAAGGTGAAAGATTACAATCATTTTTTTGACAGTTCAATGCCCATTTTTCAACATATATGTGATGCAATATAGTCATGTAAATGCTGTCAAAACAATGATTATGTGTAGCATAGATGCTAAAGCTTTCACTTTTCATTCGTGTTTACTAGATAAGCAAGTATTAGCAATAAAATGTACTGTAAATGTACCCACTTCACTCAGAATTTGAAGTTCTTGCATCATGGTCGCAGACTGAAGGTTCCTCTAGCTTGTAAGAACTTACATAAGAAGTCATTCATTCCAGCAGCTGTCAGAGTCACTGTGTCTACTGCTTTAAGTGAACTCTTTTAATCTCCCACTTTTTAAATTTCATATATGCAGTTACAGTTTTATGAGAGATGTGCAATTTTAATCTGTTTGTGTTTTATGTGTTTTTTATGGATGAGTTTTTGGGTAAGAGACATATTGAAGAAAATTTTCCTTAGGACAATAAAGTATTTTGAATTTTATTTTTTCCAAATATCCAAAGTGAAACTACTCATATTGATGAATATTCTGGTCAAAAAACCCTTGAGACATCATGATATTATTTTAAGGCTATATCACCCATCTCTAGTTTCTACTCATTTATAATTTTTTTGTGGTCAAGTCAGTATTTACATTATAGGCCAAAGTCTGAGAAATTCATGAATACTCTACTGTGTTCCATTTCTGCTTTTCAGGATGATGTCGTCTGCTCGGTGCAGAGCAAAGGCGCCTCACACCGTTGGAGCAGACATCACCATGAAGTCATGTACAACCCTCCCCTTGTTCTGTTACTGCGACTGATCCTCTGCCTCAGTTTTTCCAGAATCCACTTGACAGTTCTGTTGAGAGGTTTTAGAGGTAAGGAATTCACCATTAATCCTCTCAGCGTGCTGGGTGTGTGATAGAAGCACATGATGGGCAGATTTTAGCCTCTTTTATCACCAAGGTGGTTTGAAATGTCAGACAAGCTTTTCAGAGGATCCAAAGCTGCAAAGCTGCAGACACACATAGTTTGTTACTTTACACAGATTCACATTTTACATTAAACATGAGAAAAATACACAAAACTCATTAATGTCAACTTTCTTTCTTTCTTTCTTTCTTTGTCAAATTTTCCCTTCCTTTTTACTTTCCCATCTTCTTTCCTTCATTTTTCCCTCTTCTTTGCCTTTTTTGTTTCCTGTTCTCATTTCTATCTATCTATCTATCTATCTATCTATCTATCTATCTATCTATCTATCTATCTTTTCTCCTTGTTCGGAAGGAAATGAGGGGAAGAATGAAGCGTTTCCTTTTTTCATTCCTTTGTTCCTTCTGTCATTCCAATTTTGTCATTTTCTTTCTACTTTCCTTCCTTCTTAAATTGTTTCTTTCCTTCTGTTCCTTTCATTCCTCTTTCCTTCTGTCTGTCCTTCCCTCTTTGCCATTTTATTCTTCCCATCTTTCATCAACTGATCTGAAACGTGAAAACACACCAAATCTCTGTAGTAGCTTAAACTTTACTCCTCTTATAATACTGTTACTTTACTTTTGTCTCTATGCCATTTCGACATAATCTCTCTACTTTGAAGGAAATTGGGAAATGCTGTGATCATAAACACCTATAAACTGTAACAACCAATCAGCAGGAAGTATTTGGCTAGAGCGATCGAGTCATTAGAGGCCATTTTTTCCACAGTCAAAACGTATTTAACCATTAAACCATCAAACATGAACTCTAATCGCAACTTTTACTCTTCTTGCCTAAGCTTAAATTCAGTATTACGTCCATTTCATAACCTTTCAGATACTTAATTCTCTTATTTCTTTCTTTGACACACCACCTTCACCTTTTTTTTCACGAATGCACCTTATCAGTGTCAATCAAACTCTGGGCTGCGTGCCACCTGGCTATTAGCCAAAAGCACCGTACCACCAATCCTCTGCTGTGATGACAGAAATGTTCATGTTTTCAGATCTGTGTTTACAGAAAGAGAGACAATGTGCACGCGTTTTTTCTTTGAAGGGTGGACGACTGAATAAAAACAACACATGAATAACATGAACATATGTTATTTTTATTTTATTTTATTTTTACACGTTTTTATTCATGAACACATGAATAAAAACAACGGGTGCAGACAGGGAGAACAGAACTGATGACCGCTGTGTTTTTATTATTTTTCGATCATTCGCATTTTCCTGCTGTTCCGTTTATTCTACTGAGTGGAAAGTGTGAATTTAACAGTTTGTAGGTGCTTAAAGGGCCATACTGTTGGTTTTACATGTTTGAGAGCCCAATAAATACTACTCACATATACATTATCTTACTGCCAACCATTTTCCAAAACCATACTCTATATTGTTCATGGGCCATTGTGTTCCAGCGTCTTCAGGGGTGAAGACACTTGGCCAACCCGGGACCCGTAGTTGTTTGCCTACATGAAGATCGACTTTTGCTACTATTTTTAATGACTGTTGCTAGTTAATTTGCGGTGCGCTGTGCTGCTCCAGGATGTTTTTTTTTTTTTTTTTTTTTTTTTTGTCTGTTAGGGTGGACTACAATTTGGATAATGTCCAATATCCTCTAATCTATTTTGGACTGCTCTGACTGTCCTTGGGTCCCTTTCGGGGCAGATCTCTCTCTTTTTTTTTTTTTTAATGCACATTGTTCAGGGTGAATGTTCCATTGGTCTGTTTCGGATCAAGTCCAAACTTTTGGCCAGATAGACTTCTATTCCAAAAAACATGTCTCCACACAGATGATGTTCTGGTGTCAACAAGATCCTTTCCATAAGAGACACAACATGTAATGTTTGGCCTGAATCACTGCTTCCATAAGACTTTTTTTTAATTACACTGCTGGATATTGGCTTATGTAATGGAGAAAGTTCCCAGCATGACAAACAATAACCATGTACTGTGAAGACCAGATGGAAAGTGATTCTCTTTAAAGCAGAACAATCTTTAAAAAGCTGCAAAGCATTTGTGCCAATATGTACATTATTTTTACAAAAGCTTTTTCCATGACGTTGTTTTAAAGACAGACTTAATGCAATATTGAAAATCTGATGACACCCAGTCTATCCTGCGAAAGGGGACATATTATACAGATTTCCATGTTGTTATTTTCATTTAAAAGTGAATTTTGAAACTTTTTCAGTGCATTAATGTGAAAAATCCACTTCTGCTCTCCTTTGCTGAAGTCACTCTGCACACTGAGTGAAAACAGGCCATTTTAAATGCAGTTTTTTTTTTTTTTTTAGGCTTCTTCCCAAAAAATCAGCTTTGTTCTGATAGACCAGCTGCATCAGGCCTGAGCTGGAAAACACCAAAATGCTTGCCAGCCTAGTATTGTGTGAGTGTATCTATTCAGGTGTATAGGCAGGTAAATTCAGATGTGTTACATGTTGATGTAAACATGTTACAGAAATAAAGGATGAATCACAAATGAAGCTTTTAGGGCAGTTCAGGACCTATGGTTTGTCTTTCTGTTGTCAGTTCTTTACTGCAGCACTTGAATGCACCACTAGGAAGCATTTTCAGATAACTCTGCTCTTTTTATTGTGCTTAAATGCTAAAATTACATAACTTAAAAAAAAACCCTGAATACATGTGTTGTTCATGATGATGGATTACCAATCCCAAAAATGTGTCAAGTATCAACAAGTTGATTTTACCAAAATTTTACCAGAATGAACTGAAACCAGTGGCGGTCTGGAGGGTAGGAAAACATTTTTGAAATTTACTGTTCCAGTAGTATGCATTGGGAAATGATTGTCCATAACATTACGTGTATAAAAATTTAATATATTAGGTTCATACATGCAAAATGGTTTGGTCCTTTGAGTTCTGCATTTTAAAAACAGCCTCACTGTTTGGGAACTAGTTCTTGTATGGGGTCCAGAATCAACATGTTTATTTGCAGACTGAGTTCCAATCATTAGCTTAGCTGCAACACTAGCTACATCACTGAGTAAATAAATTAGAAAAACTAAACAAGCAAAATAAAGACAAATGCTTTGCCAGAAGTAAGCTCGTTACAGCAGATTGAAGATATTTATGTGTTCCACAACTTTGTTTTGCTGGCTAATTAACTGTAACGACTTCTTTTCCCTTGTGGTTTTTGCAGTGAGATTGGCTTTGAATGGTGGTGAATGTTCTTCAGATTCTGATTGAACTTTTCTTACTTTCTGGACTCTTTTGTCTGTAGCTCATTGCTGGTTGTCAGTTTGACTCCTGTTGGATGCTGTATGTGCTTAATGTAAGGCAAATGGAGCCATAGCACACCAGGCCAGATTCCAACTGCTGGATCTGCTAAAGGACGTTAGACGTTAAAAGGGAATGACCTGTGGTTTTACTCATGAAAGGGGTCATCATGTAGTTCAGTCAGATCACGTGTGCTGTTTATGTAATACCTCAGTCCGATTCACATGTTTGAATTAAAAACCATTTTACTAAATCAGTCAAACTCATTTAAAAGTCATTTGTCAGGCAGTTAGATTCTCACCTTGTTTGAATTGTTTATGGTGAAAATATCACCATATTATTTAATCATCCAAAGTCTATAAAGTTCAAGATGTGAGTCATTTAAAAGCCATTTGTCATTTTTTGCTGTTTTAACACGGCTATTTTAGCCTCAGCTGTGTCAGCTTTGTGTAATTTCTGTGCTTTTGAGGTGAAAAATGAGAATATCCCATTAGACCTGGACACGCTTAAACATAGACTTATGATTTCAGCTTTCAGAATGACTGAGTCTAAGGTCTGGAGAATTACACTTGCCTATTTTCAATTCTTCTGCACGTGTCTGACATTTTATCTATGTTTGATTTCTTTAAACTTGCACTAACAACAAATAAAACCTCAAAAATGCTAAATCAAATAAACAATTTGTTGTTTACACGCTTGGCAGAAATGTTATGTTTTTTACCAGCAAAACTTATCATCACAACCAAATTAAATGAAAAGTAAAAATTTTAAAAACTAGTTTTAATACCAGAGGGTTAAACACAGTAGACTTTAAACTTTGCATAAATATAGTTTTCCTCTGGATGATTTAACTTTGTTTGCTATGATGAACTCTGACCTCATACTGAGCAAACAGTGAACCGACAGCCCATCTATGAACCTCACACACAGTCACACACCAACATGCGTTCACCACTAATCTGTTCATGCAGCTTTTGTTGCTGCTTGTGTGGCTTCAGTCGTGGCATTTTTGACTAGTGAGGTTATATGAGTGGAGCTGAAGCGTGTGTGTGTGTGTGTGTGTGTGTGTGCAGGATGAAGTGTGTGTGCAGAGCTTTTTCATAACCACATTTTTTCTACACATTTTCACTGTTTGATGTAGTGAGCACAGTGTCACCACTAAGTAAACATATGACACTCACACACACACACACACACACACACACTTACAAATACACACAGCACANAGTAAACATATGACACTCACACACACACACACACACACACACACTTACAAATACACACAGCACATTCACTCTCTTGGTTTTTGCTCAATTGATTTATTTCTTTTTAACCATAACTGTACATTTCTGTCAAGTTCAGTGGTGTAAGAATATTCAAATCATTTAAGTAAAAGCAGTACCGGACGAATAGTGGATGAATACTCAAATATCCAAAGTACAACAACAACAAAAATTAAGACAAAAAAAGAAAAGAAAGAGGGAAAGAATGGAAAAAATAGACAAGAGGAGAAGGGAAGAAATAAGAAAAGAACGACAGAAGACAGTGAAGAAGGAAGAGAGGAGTAAATGAAGGATGGAAAGAAACAAGGAAGGAAGGAAGCTAGGAAGAAGGGAGGAGAGAAAAAGAGAAAAGAAGGGAAGAAGCAAAATAGAAAAGAAATTAGCGCATAAGGAAGGAAGGAAGTAAAGGGGAAGAAGAANAAGGGAAGAAGCAAAATAGAAAAGAAATTAGCGCATAAGGAAGGAAGGAAGTAAAGGGGAAGAAGAAAATGAGAGTATAAGGATTAAAACAAAAGGGAATAAAGTACAATATTTCACTTAAAATCTATTTGAGTAAAAGCAGAAAGTCTCTCAAAATGAAATTACTCAAGTACCAGTACTTCAAATTTGTACATTACTGCATACAAATATACTAACTTCCTTTAGTTCCCACTAGTCTAATAGCTCCACAAGAACCTTTTCTAAATTAGCTTGTCCAAGCTTCCAACTATCAAATCAATACCCCAGTGTGTGTGTGTGTGATATGTTACCTGCCAAACACACACACACATACACACATTATACACATTTCTTGACTGAGCCAGTCGTCTTCTCAATTCAGATGAACCTATAGAAATTTATGCTTGGCAACAGTAAGAAGAGCCGGAGCAGGAATGCTACAGCAGTGAGTTCTGAGTCACTGAGTTCAAGTGACAGACTGAAAGTGTGTAAAAGACAAAGATGGGAAACTTGAGGATTACTTTGAAGAAAACTGCAGCAATCGATCATCTTTCTGACACACAAGGGACTTCCTCCATCCAAGTATGTGCATATGTGTGTATGTCTCTTTTGTGTGCACATATGCATGCATATGCTGGGATGTTTTTCAAATTATCCAAATGACAATCAGCAGCACCATCAGCAGTCTCATCGTCTCTCACTGTAAGATTATTTACACCCCAAGAGACTGATGTGAAATGTTTCTCAGTGCTTTTCACAAGGTGCCAGATTATTCATCTGTAAAGTGAAAAATCAGCAAAAACCAGATGAGAATTTTTTTGTTAAAGTGGGAGGCAGCGGAGGGATGGGCTGAGTAGTGACCTTTAAGCTGGGCTGCACATGAGCGGCATGCAGGTATGCTGTGCGCCCTCAAAGGATGCACGGGTTGTTCTCCCATAAATGCTGATTTATGTAGCTATTGAAAGAGAGAGAGAGAGATGGGGGGGNGGGGGAGGAGAGAGAGAGAGAGAGAGAGAGAGAGAGAGGGATTGCATGAGCACACATTGATCCACCTCTGTGCTCCTTTGCTGCAGCACTGCCATGTACACTGAGTGAAAACAGACCATTTTCTGTACTAAGGTAAATTCATTACATTGGCTGCCTGTTTCTTTTAAAATCAATTTTAAAATTTTACTGTTGACTTTTACGGCACTTTAAGGTTTGGCACTTAGTTACATTTCAGAGCTTTTAATTCCTTATAAGACTACACATAGCCTGAGATCCATGGAAAAATGCTTGTTAGTCTCCCACGAATCCAGGCTCAAAACCTGGGTGACCAAGCTTCTTCTATCATAGCACAAAGGCTTTGGAATGATTTGCCTGAAGAGATTTGCTGAGCTGAGTCAGTGCCTGCTTTTAAATCTTGTCTTAAAACACATTTTTATTGGATAGCCTACGCAGATTTTAGCTAAGTCATTACTTTATTTTATTTCATTTTGTCTTATTTAATCCTATTTTATTTTAGCTTATTCTACATCTGGTGTTTACTTGAATTGCCCCTGTTTTAATATTTAATCTTGTTTTATCCCCTGCTTCTTTTGCTGTTGTTGCTGTTACTGATTATTTTATATCTGCTTTTATGCTGTTAAGCACTTTGTAACTTAATTTAGGTAAGTGCTATGTAAATAAAGCATGTTTATTTATTGTAAGGCCATAGCCCAAAAAGCCTGCTCTGTTTTGATTGTCCAGCTGCATCAGGCCTGAGCTGCAAAATGGAATAAAAAACAGAGATGCTGTCAACACTTGCTCACTAGCCTTGAAGTTTGTGGGTTTGTGTTAAGTGTTGATGTCAACATGTCACAAAATTAAGGAACTAATTAAAAATGAAGCTTTCAGGGCGGTTCAGGATCTATGAGTTTGTCACACTGGATGCATTTCTGGATGCATTTCTTTTGACGTGATCCTCAAGTTTTGCAACTTTGAAAATGTCCAATACATAAACATAATAACTAAAATGAGGGAAGGTAACAAAAAAGTATATTATGTAACTGATAAAGATCCTGTAAGTAACCGTATTAAGAATCTGAGCTGGCCTGGTCTGCTCTGGTCTTGATCTTGGTGGCTGACAGGTTTATATGGCTCCTTTGTCTTGCGTAACACTGCGTAGCTGGATCCAATGGGACAGTTGCCACTGAAAGGATGAGATGGGCAGAGACAGGAGGGATATGAAGACCCAGCAGCTGAAAAGAAGAAACAGATCATTAAGAGGCTTTGGCACCATGAGAAAGTTGTGATACTGTGCATTGCTTCATCTTCATTTTTGTGGCACTCCATCCCCTCAAAGGGAAAAGTTGTCTTTTTTTTTTTTTTTTTTTTTGCCTGCTCCCTTCAGAGAGGGTGGGGTCAAACAACTTACAGTAGAATCCTGTTTAAGGACACTGGCAGAATGGGTGTTTTCAGTCACTTTGACTCTAATTTCATGAAACAAAGGAGCACTTTATAAATCGTCATTGTTAATGTGAGATAATGTAATCATGCTGAGCCAAGCAGCACTGATTGACTTTGAATCTCATTTGAGATCCTTGTACACGTCTCCAAAACGGTTTGGTTTGTTTTGCTGCCAGATAAGTTTCAACTGTTAAGATCAGCAGCAACCAAAGCTTTGGCCAGAAATGTATTTTGTGGTCAGGCAACATCACCAAAACCTATCAATAGACCCAAAGTTACATAAGTGCAACCTCAGTACTTTGCTATGTAACTGTATACTGTCATTAGCATCATATTCACTTGACATAAAGATAGTCATGCATAAATTTGGATCTTATCTCATAAAGCTAGGATGAGGTCTTTTAGTCTTATGTTTTTGCAGATTATAAAAACCTCTTCTGGGGTCACCAGAATGTCTCTGAGAGCGAAGTTGCCTCGCATGGCGCTTGTATTTTTCCCAGCAATCTTGGATAGCTTTCTGCTTTGGTCCAAATCCAAGTTTGGCTAGTATGTGTGCAGTTAGCACTACTTTAAACAATCCCTAGGCTCACGAGAGTTGATTGATAAATTTTGAACCAAGCTAAAAAGATCTAACTCAGAGGTGTTGCATAATGTCAAAAGATGCTGTTTCATAGAAGCCCTTTTTCTTGGCTATCCCAAAAAATATCTTCCACAGTTGATATTATGTCATCATCTGAGAGATTCCAGCTAAAGCCTTTCTCATATTTGGGGAGAGATAAAAGTTAAGGAGGCCAAAAACATTGACTTCACATTAACAACATCGACATCTTCATGTTGATCAGAGTCTATGGGGGAATTCATAAAACACAGCGCCAGATGTAATGTGTTAGCAAGGACAAATATTGTCATACAACCATGTTCTTGTACTCATAAACGCCTGTTACCGGCATCTTTTAGCATTTGCCTTGAAAGACACGTTCCTGCAGCACTTCCTTATTTACTTGTTGAGGAAACGATTCATAAAACACACAAAAATTAAGACATGTTTTAGTCTGGTGATAAATTTCAGTGCTATGAAATCTGGATGATATTTTAAACTATATTTGCCTCACGTGTTAGATTAATAAATTTGATAGCTACATACCTCTGCTAAGGATTTTATAGGCTAAATCCAGAATATGACATGAACGCACAATGTGATCCAGATCATCTATGAAGTGTAATCACTTCTTCCTCTGTCCCCCAAATTTCATTCAAATCCCTCTATAACATTTTGAGATATCTTGCTAACAAACAAATGCTGGTGATCTCATCTGACAGAGTAATTAGCATGACATTATGTGGCAGATTCATAAAACAAATGGGTGTAGCGTTGACCTAAATGCATGCCGTGATAATTGAAGCTCATTCAGAAAACTTCTCCTACGATAATCAGCGCACCACTGTCACATGAAGGTAGTGTTAATGTGAGGTGTGACAGGTAAAAACCAATGAAGATCAGCATATTAATGAGCTGCTGCATATTTATCAGCCACCATTTATCTGGATTCATCTGGTTTTAAAGCCACAAATCGACAAAAGAAACATTCTGCTTTAGAGATCCTCGTTTTAAAAGTTTGACACTAAAATAACAGGAAAATGTACATATTGACCTCCTTAGTGTGTGTGTGTGTGTGTCTGTGTGTGTGTGTGTCTGTGTACTCAGACGTACACAGCGCAGCAGGCGAGGTGAATGAACAGAGTACCACAAGAACATTTAAAAACTGACCGATCAACTGAGTGAGTTTTATCTATCAAAGTTATTGGTCACTACCACATGTGAGGCAAATACAGTATCGCCCAGATTTCATACCGCTTAAATTTACCAGCAGAAGCAGGTCTTAATTTTTGCATGTGGGTTTGTTTTATGAATAGCTCCTGCACATGTAAATAAGGAAATATCACAGTATCGCCTCTTTCTAGGTAAACGCTAAAGTATGTCGGTAACAGCCGTTTATGAATGTGGTTGCAGCATGATATTTGTGCATAGCGATGCGGTAAATCATGCACTACAGTTTATGAATCTGGGCCTATATATTTAGTGTATTTTTTATGAATTCCTCCATGAGTCTTTAAACATTACATTGAGATGAGATATAAAACTATAACTGTTCACTTACACTTGATATTCAATCATAGTCTAGTAAAGCCCTCCTTAAGCTTTTTCCATTCTCCAATTTCTGTCTTTCTTTCCTGCATGTAATTAAAGATAATTCATTGTTTACTCCAGTAAAATCACTCGGTTTCCAGATAATGGAACAATCTTTCTGTCGTGGTTAGCCAACACTCAATGACTCTAGCAGTGTGTCTTTTGAGTGTGTGTGGCTGTGCAAACCTGTGTGCATGCATGTGTGTCATCCCATCATTTGTTGAAACTGCTCTCTAAGGACACATTCATTATTTTGATGAAGTGAGCTAACAAGTTACCTAATGCTAATACCAAACACATTTAAAACCCACACCTGTGATTTGGCTTCCGCTTTCTTCACGCTGCTGAAAGTGCTGTAGCCAACTTTGAATGCAGATTAAAGATAGCATCAAACCATAAAACACACAGAGATGGAATACTGCTGACTTAACTTGGCTGAGTCTGGTTTTGATGATTGGCTGGTTCCACGTGTGCTTCCATAACTCTGAGGGCATTTACTGTGTGATTTTGTCTAGCATTGATTATGGGTATTAAGGTTAGATTTAACATAAATCAGCCAAAGCCAAAGGCATATGTAAGGATCGAGTGTCGAACTTTCCTCTTCGTTTAAGAATGAAAATCTCTTCTCCAATACAGACTTTGTAGCCTGCTGCAGATCAAAGCAATTTTTGGTTGGATTTGATACCATAATAAGGTCTGTAATTCAATACAGTGCTGCAAACCCTCTTTACATTCTCAGTCTGATCCCCATCACAGAGCTGTAAATCAGCAGGTCAGCAGTACTTTTTGGGCAAGACATGAGAGTAACGATCTAATGACAAGGGGTCAGAGTGGTTTTACAGAGCAGAGAGTTATGAAGTTTGGGTGGAAGGAAAGATGGAGCTTCCAGCAGCCCCAGGCGGCTGTACATCAGCTCCACAACAAGATCTGACCTACATCCTCAGCAGACTGGGAGGAAACAAAAACCTCCAGCTGTTGAAACCTGAATGTCTCACAGGCGCTGAGGTTCCTACCAGCTGTGTGATGGTTTAGCGCTTCATATATACCCCACAAAACTTAAAAACTTAAGGA
This sequence comes from Lucifuga dentata, assembly GCA_014773175.1. Taxonomy (NCBI): domain Eukaryota; kingdom Metazoa; phylum Chordata; class Actinopteri; order Ophidiiformes; family Bythitidae; genus Lucifuga; species Lucifuga dentata. The sequence continues at coordinate 46,123 of VXCM01000531.1, forward strand.
CTCTTCTTCTTCTTCTTTTACATTATATTGTTCAATTGCAGCTGCCTGAAAAAAGATGAAAACCTCTTGTCATTTTTATGTTTTTTTGGCGCCAAAACCTTTGCATACTGCATATTTAAAGTCATGTTCACACTTTTAGGGTATTTAATTCACTAAAATATTTAGCATAAAAACTGATGTATGCATAGAACTTCAAAAAAAGCATGATGGGTAAAAGCTTTAGCTTTATTTTTCTCTCTCTAATAGAACTGGCAGTTTTCACAGAGAGGAATCTGGGACAGGAAGTGGATGTTGAGGAAAAGCCTATGAAATGTCACCACTTCCTGCTCCAGGTCGGTCATCTTATTTGGCTGCTGAGAATCTGAGTACATACATAGAATATAATGCTGTATCAGCAACAAATGGACTCGAGAAGATGACTTACCTGTCTGGATTTGGAATTTAACAAGCTGAAACAAGATATTAAAAACTCGCTGTTACTGTGAGTCAGAGAGTGTATGACTCTTCATCTTTTATACAAACAATGAAAATTGGCACATTTGGGATGTGGTATGAAGAAGGTAGGACAGCCACATGGCAGCACTGTGCTACAGGCTGGTAACAAAAAGAGGTTAAAAAAAAAGGACTTTGGTGTTTGGTGTCCTAAAATGGGTAGAAACAATAAACAGAAAGAAAGAGGCTTTTGATTGTGCATAAAAGTATAACTTAAACCAAAACCGGTTTCTAAAAGGCTTTGAGAAACCTGCATCAGTTTCTTTAACTTTATGGAGCCATTTTGTCTTTAACTTTTGGAGAAAGTTTTGGAGAAAACACCAACAACCTTTTTGCCAGTAAGAATGTAATGATAAAAGACATGTAGGAAAGAAAGCACAGCCCAGCATTGTGTGCAGATACTGTGCTGTAAGGAGTGTTTTCAAGGGGTCTGCAGTCTGCTAAGCTGCCTTTCAGCTAAACTACTTAAATCAACAATTTCAACTTTCCATTCATAGAATCAGAAATTTAAGACTCCATAACTTCACCTCTGAATCTGATCCTGACAATTTCCAACTTCTCTTTAAAGATATTAATGATGATCTGAGTTTTCCGGACAAATCTACCTTACCACCCGGACATCTAAGACTATTAGAGCCTATTAGACCTGCACTCTTTGCCTTTTTAGTTATATGACAGCACTTTCCATTTGTTGAATTTGAGCTAGTTGTTCTACAATCATGCTCCCCGTATGTCCAGTTAATCCTCTCAGACAATTGTAGCAGGAAAGTGAGCAGAGTGGTAATGGAGTAAACTTGTCACTGCATTGGAAAACACAGGACATGTGTTCAGAAACTGGCTCTCTGTGTGTTTCTCTTGGCCAAGACCTCACGCTGGGTTGTCCCATCAGAACATCCCTGTCTGAGAAGATTCCTGGCTCTCTCCTTTCTCTGTCTTTGCTAACACACAGACCTTGGCTCTGTTTCAGGTCTTGTGAAATGCTTCAAAGCCTAAAAGCTTGCCCACTCAGGGAAAAAGACATTATGTGTTGTAACTTTGAGTTAAAAGTTAATTTATAAAATTACAAATAGCATCATCAACATGCAATCTGTATCCAGATTTGTTATCCAGATAAGGAAAAATTAAGGTTAATGCAAGATGTAAATGCGTGCAGAACGCATTGAGATCCGAATTCACACCAGGCTGTGGTCGGGCTGACGTTGTGGTCAGATCTAAGACAGAACTAGCCAAAGTTAAGAGCAAAACATACAGCTTGAACACATTCGTGAGATAAAATCTGCCCACAAGTTGAAAATATCACCCTCCTCATCTTCCTGCCTCTGCTTTTCCTTGCTAATAAAGTTATTTTGAATGTGTACAGGGAAAACCTACACAAAACTTTATTAATTGCTTTTGGAAAAAAAGGATGAAGATCTTCCACAGAGCACAGAGGAAACACAAGCTAGGAGGTATCCAGATAACAAGAATAGAAGGTATCCTGTCACCAAATATTATTATCCCGATAATGTATCTGGATACAGAGATACATTTGTACACCAGGTGTAAAAGGAGCCAAAGTGTCAGCAAGAACAGAGAACATTCAGAGCTTAACATCTGTGTGATGACCTTTGGGAACTAAAGGCAAGCCTGAGTCATTTCTACAGAAGAATTATAATGAGTCACACACTTCAGACTGAATCACTGCTAATAACACAATTCAACTGTCTGACATTCCCAAAGTACACCTTGAAGGACAAAGCCTAACACCTCTGACTAACTGATTTATGCCCGAAATCTCAAAACGTGTTCCTAATACTTTCATCTGTAATTGGTTTTGGAGCATTTATCTTCCAAGTCTAAAAGTTTCCTACCGTCAGGTGAAGAACAGCTCAGTTTCCGTGTTTATAACTCACTTTATTTGACAAATTAACATCATTTGTTTCTCAAATCGCCTCAGCCTGGATTTAACACGTTGAATAAGATCTTGTGGTTCATTGTTTCTTTCTGTTGTGCTTCTGCTGCAGCATCTTTGATTGTGGATTTGTCACAAAAGCTGTTTGTTAGTTATTTATTCAAACTATACTCTAAAGCAGGGGTTCCTAAACTTTATTATGTCAAGGACCACTAAATTGTTGCATTGTCTACCTCACCCCCACCCCCGTAATATTTTGCACGCGCAACATATTACCCAGCCACATAATAATAATAGTACTAATATTCCATTTATATAGCGCTTTTCTAGATACCCAAAGTTGCTTAACATAGAACATAAACACCAATAAAATCAGACATAAAACAGACACAGGTGGACTCAGAGTGGATAAGCAGCTCAGAAAGGTGCGTTTTGACGGCAGTTCAGAATTGGTGCCAGAGTTCAGCTGATGGATGTGGAGATGGAGAGAGTTCCAGAGTCTGGGAGCAGAGTGCGAGTGTGAGAGAAGGCCTTGGCACCCGTGGTGCTGAGATCGAAGTCCCGAACACAGAGTAGACCAGCTGATGAGGACCGCAGGAAGCGAAAGATCCGTCTCCCAACGCAGCAGCCTGACCCCAGCAGGTGGAGGACCCACACCTGCCGGCCAGCAGACGACCAAACGCGATCACGATCACCTCCAGCCNGCAGGTGGAGGACCCACACCTGCCGGCCAGCAGACGACCAAACGCGATCACGATCACCTCCAGCCTCAAAGATGCCGAAACAAGATCACCCAGGCACCAGAACGGTCCCAGCAGGAGGCAACACACAGAAAACCACCAGAGCAGATGACAGCAAAAAGATGTTAAAATGCCAGCATCACCAAGCTAGCTGCAGTCAGTGCAGCTCAGCAGGAAAAAGAAAGACAGTCCAGCAAAGAACCCACAGAGAAAAAAGCCCACAAATTTCACAAAACAATCAGCATTCCCAAACTGGAATACAGCAAAAACTGCACTGCACAGGAAAAACAAAATGAAACTTAAACAAATAAACACAGGAGGAGTGACCAAAATGCGCCAGCATTCCCATCCTAATGTCCAAATGATAATAATATTCAAGGAATAGTAAAATCTGATTAGTTACTCATAGATTCTTCTCATAAAAAATATATAAAAAAATATTTTAAGATTATAATTTCATTTATTTGTTTTAAAAAAATTTTTCCCTCCTTCCCTCCCTCGTGGCCCACCTGCAGTTCCTTCACGGCCCACCAGGGGGCTGCAGCCCACACTTTGGGAATCACTCCTCTAAAGTTACCTTTGGTTCTTCATGGCTGATGACAAGGAGTGACGTTCAACCCAGAGACACCGAATCATGTTTTAAACCCAGAGGAATTCCCATAATTCCTGCTTTGTCTGTTCTCGCTCTGCCTTCTGTTCCTCCTCTTTTCCTCTCAGTGTTCCATAGACTGAAGCCAGGAAGAATTCATTTTTTCCTTTTTATGCATTTATGATGACACCATGGAAAACAAAAACATCTACTTACCATATAAAAGGTGATAAGTGATTGTGCTCTTCTGCAGACGCACCACTTCCCTTTCCTTATTGTGGCTGATGGTGTTATTATTGTATCCATGATACTGAAGCAAATAGAGGTGGTTATATAAATGGAAATTATTAAACCATTGACTTAGCATTCTTTTAAATTTCATGGTCATCACAAGTGTCCTGTGTTTTTGCTTTTTTTTTTTTTGCATGTGTGTGCATGTGTGTTTGTTTATTTGAAAGGATTCTGTCAGTAACAGCTAATGTGAAGAAGCTAATTTTTGCTCCACTATCTATTTTGCTCAATATGCATGTTTTCATGTAACATACCTGTATGTTTCAACATTTTTGCACCCAAAACTTTCTCATACAGCAACTTCAAAATGCTTCTAGTCACATTCCAATACTAATCTTTTTACATTTGCTGGTTTACATGACCTCTACCATGGCCTCTTTGCGTGTACATACATGTTTATGCGTGCATGCATCCTATGACTGGATGTTAATGCGCGTATGTAAGTCTTGGCCCGTGGCTGAATAAAACGTCTCTTTAATCTGCACCCAGAGGAGCATCATTTCACATTGCTGCTGGGCTCCTGGTGAGGTGAGAGACCAGTCAGTTCCTGCTCCAACAAAAACACCTTCCAGCTGCTTATCTGACAGCAACACAGGAGCTGTGTGCATGCATGCATATGTGCGTGCATGTGTGTGTGGTGAGCGAACGTGTGTGTGCGAATGAGCAAGCAAAAAGGAGAGTGTTGAGACATGGAATTACAGAGACAGAGATAGGTGACTGCGGTACAAAAACTCTTTTTAGAAAAAAGCAAAATATTATATGTTCTAGTGAAATTTTCTGGTAACAAATTAAGCAAAATCTGCCAACATAACAAAATAGACTTAAGTTTTACTCCATAAGATTGTTCTTTAAATATAGTTCAGATAAGAAGGTAATGACTTAATTTTTCTTTGATTGTGAATCTTGTCATTTCTGCCAAACCTGTTAAATAATTTTTTTTTAAGCCTTGTAAATGTGGAGGACTTAATGAAACAATGGATCATATGACAATCAAATGTGGAATAATTTTCTAAAATCTGTTGTCATTTTCCTTCAATCTAGCACAGTGGAGAAAAAAGAAAATAAGACATTTACAACCCAGAAACAGACTAAATTACTTTAAGAATTAGTAAGGTTAGTGAATATTCCTATGAAAGGACCTAAAATGGCCTGTGTTCGCTCATTGTGCATAGTGATGCTACAGGAAGGGAGGATAGATTTGGATCAGTGTATTTCTTGCACAACATATCAGAGGTTTCAAAACAGACCCCTTAACGAAAATAACAACATGGAAAAGTCTGTATGATATGCCTTTGAAACTAAATCTTGAGCCCTGTTTCTGCAGCGTATCATTCTGGACTCACACACTCGTTTCTGTACACGAGATGTCGTCAATTAAAACCCTGCTGAAACCTCTGAGATGAGAGCTCGCAGCAGTGTAATGCAGCCGAGAGAGAGAGAGAAAAGCTTCATGTGTCCCAGAGCTCCTGACAAAGATCGTTAACGCTTCAGCCTGTTAGCAGCAGTAATGACAGAAGAGGAAAAAATACCAGAGCTAAAGAGCCCAGAGAGAGAGAGAGAGAGAGAGAGAGAGATGCCCACACAGTTTTGCAGGAAATGACCAGATACAGTATGAGAGAAAGTTAGACAAGGAAGAGAAATGAGCAGCTTAACAGAGAGCAATTTCAACTTTTTCAACTTAATAAATGGCTCATCAGGGAGATGTAGGTTGTGTTCTGTATTTATAGTTTTAGTTAGTTTTTGCTTTGGGAATGTTCCAGAAAGGAGTTATGATGGTAACAAAAACGTTGCATAAGGGTTCGCGTGAACGTTCCCTGAAGATTTCCTAGGAAGATTTTCATAAAGGATGGAAGACGTTCCCTGTTTTGTTAAAGCTGTTCCTTGAAAATTTCCAAAGGTTTCCAGGACATTCTGATTCCAGAAGCCAATCTTTTTCCAAAAGGGAGCATTCTAGATTAATTAAAAAACACTCTTTTCTGTATATAATTTATTACAATATGTACTATATGCAGGGCAGCATGGTGGCTCAGTGCAGCACTGTTGCCTCACAGCAAGAAGGTCCCAGGTTCGAGTCTGACCAGGTCCTTTCTGTGTGTGCATGTTCTCCCCGTGTCTACGTGGGTTCCCTCCGGGTGCTCCAGCTTCCTCCCACCTCCAAAGACATGCAGGCCGGTGAATTGGAAACTCTGAATTGACCTTAGGTGTGAATAAGTTTGTCTGTCTCTGTGTCAGCCCTGCCATAGACTGGCAACCTGTCCAGGTGAACCCCGCCTCTCGCCCAATGACAATGACTGCTGGAATAGGCTCCAGACCCCCATGACCTTTAACAAGACAAACGGGCATAGAAAATGGATGGATGGATGTACTGCAGTATATGCAGTATTTTTGTAAATATCAGTATTTTCACCTTCTCATCGTTTTATTATTAAATCATGGAAACCTTATTTAACCAGCATGTAAATAACTCAATTTTAAGTTGTTTGAAGATGCTTTTTTTTTTTCACTTTTAGCTGTTTCCACTGTGAGGTTCTTATATTTAAAAGCATAGTCACAGTAACAAGTAGCTACAAAGGCCAAATATTGATGAATAACATTGCACACTACAAAAAAATCTCTATCTTATTGCCTTGTTTTTTGTCTAAAATTGAATCCAGGAAGTAAAAAATCAGCTTGTGCAGTGTAAACTTTTTTTTTCTTTTTTTTTTGCAGTGTTAACTCTGCAGTAGTTTCTCTCTTATTGCAGACCGTGGACGCTTTAAACTCAATGATAAAATTGAAACCATGAGGACGATGAGTGTGGTGGTAAGACAATTGTGTGTTTCCTTTGATTGCAAAGTACCACAGACAGTAAAATAAACACGGAGATATAAATGCTGCTCAGTTCAGCCAGTGAGGACATAATTACACAATAAATCCATCGAGGCTCGTGTTGGTTAAGGTTCTGCTGGGAAAATACTTCCAAGACTAATAACTGCACTGTACTAACCACAAAATCAAAGAGCTTTTGTTGGTTTGGACAGCGTTACGCATTGCTCACTTTCTTTGTCCCCCTCACCCTCCACCCCCCAGACCCTCACCCCTGTAAAACTTTTCATCCCTCCTGCTGTTTTAAGATTCTGTCCAGCGTTGACGTTCGCTCTCACTCATCCAGCCTCCTCTTGTTCCACGTCTCCTGGAGTAAATCGTCCCATTTTGGCATAAAAACCAAGAGGCTCTATTAAACTGACTCATAAGTTCACATTAGTGAAATATATCGTAGTCACACAGTCTGCGACCAAACTCTCACAAGTAAAGCAAGGCAGCTGCCAAATCTTCGGCTCTTAAATTCATATTTCCTTTTAATAATTCAAAATGTTGTTCAATGAAACTTCATATGATTGTTCCGATTACTGTGAAAACTTCATAGGGGAAGCTTTCACTTCCCACTAGTCCGCTGGCAGCAGAACAGAACCCAAGTCCTCTCACCGCAAAAAAAAAAACAAAAAAACATCCCTTAAACAAAATATTCTGGGAGCTTGGGAAATTTTCTAGAATGAGTTTTAAAAACTCATTTCTGTGCAGGAAAGAAGCAGATTTAGTTTTTCAGTGCTTTTCTTTTAAAAGGTGTATTTCTTGAAACAAGCCACAACAAAGTACTTATAAAGAATTTGATTGATGCCCGTTTAGTCTCATAAATGAATGAGTCTTCAGAAATTCAGATTAAAGGTGCTTTAAGATAGCTCTTTAATTTAGATCGTTTTATTCATTAATGCCACAAAACAAGACTATGTATTTTGGATTGCAAAAATACGAAATATGAAATATTTATACAGATAAAAATCGTTTAAGTTTGGAAGGATTTTCAAGTTTTCAACTATTGTTTTCTTTTTTCTTTTGCAGAGATATGCTTTATTCTGTGCAATGAAATAAGCTTTACTCTGCGATGCTCATTTTTTGAAATTTTCCACAAAAAAAAAAAGCAGATTTCTGTTGGAGAACAATACAATAATAACAATACAATAATCTCACTGCACTGGCAGAATATTTTCACTTGTATTTAAGAAAAAAAAAGACTTTTAGGACTCAATGACAGGCAAAATTATAAGCTAATTGGCCTGACTATTAATAAACAAAGCCACTGTGTTTTCTCTTAACAGATGTTTGGAAAATGGAATATGTCAACCATCAAATCTGCTTTTCCAACTTTTTTATAGGTAACTAGATACCTCACTATGAAAAATCAAGAGTAGTTATCTCACAAATAGTGTAGAGTTACTATGGTTTTGGTGCTTCATATGATGATTTTCCTTGGATAAGCATACAATTGAGTTATCTTAAAACAAGATCTTGTGACCTTGAATACCCTTTATATGGAAAACACACATACACACACATATACACACAGCACTGGTCCAACTGTGTTACTCAATATCAACGTGGTAACAGATGCTGTCTTATTCACATAAAGCCTTCACAAGTCTCCGGTGGGTTTCACTGCCCTGACTTGGATCAAAAGTCCTGATGGAGGACGTACAGGTTACTTTATTGATCCAGCTGTGATCTCAGAGGGATTCAAACCTGACAAACCTCACTGTGACATCATGATTTATCTTCCAAATCTCCTAATTTTTCTCCTGACAAGAGACATAATGCTGAGAAGTCAGGAATTCTTGTGAGCCTTTGGGGAAGAGTAAGATTGAAATTTAGCAAATTGCCCAAAAAAATATCTCTCTCTCTCTCTCTCTCTCTCTCTCTCTCTCTCTCTCTCAGATTGTCTATCTCGAAGATCGATAAGACCTCACAGAGAGAACGGCTGCTGCTCAAAACAAGACATGTAAAACTGAATTTATTTAGTAAATGTCAGGGGAATGAAGGCCTTTAGACTCAATCTCACTTGTTAATTGAAGACAGCTTTCAGAAACCGCCTCCATTTTTTTTCCTCGATTTGACTATCAGACACATAATTCCAGCTTTCAAATGTAATAGTTTATCGAAACTGTCCAACAAGTATGCTTGAATGTCTCTTGACTCCATTTTAATATTTATGAAAGAATGACTGTGTTGATCGGTGAAATAAAAGTGCTGCTGTTTTGTTTTTACAACCACAAACAATTCTTCTCAGCACTGACAGCTGGGTTTTCAACCAAAAATAATACGAAATAAAACCTTTGCCTTATAGCAACTATCAGCCAAATCTTTGTGGGTTTCTCTGTGGATTTTCACCAGATTGAGAGATTATTCTACAGCACTGTAATCCCATACAAGAGAGAACAGCTCATTGTTTTGAACAATGCACTCTCACACATGCAGCTATAAACTCCTCAAAACCTCAACTGCACCTATAATACACCAACAATAGAGCTCTGAGCCTCAACACCACAAAGCATTTGGAGCATTTTTCCCACAGGGACTCAAGTAACAACATCACCTGAAGCTTAGTTTACAGAGTTATGCTTTCCAGCAGGCCTTGTTACTATACATTAGGTGGGTAATATAGTCTTTAAATAATAGTATTTATATAAATAATGGTATCCCAAGGTGTTTTTACGATGATGACGTCAAGACAACATGAACAATGTAACATTGAACAATGTTGTATTGTGATCGCAGAAGTAAACAGTACTGCAAACTATAACAACATGAGTAAAAATGAATAAGCGTAAAAGTAGCACAGAGTGTTTCCCTTCACTAACAACACAAATAACTAAATCCTGCAATGTTGTGGATTGTAACCCATAACTCAAATTAACTTGACATGCTACTCTTTAGTAATGGATAAAACATAAATGGTATCACCAAATACTTGATAGGGTTTTTTTAAGGGAGCTTTTCCTCATCTTTATAGAGAGCTTGTGCTGCAGGAACCATTAATGTGCCCATCTGTAAAGCCCTTTGAACCATGTGATATTGGGCTAAATTTGACTTGAACAAATAAAATTACTGATGAAGGAATTTTAGCGGGTTATGATTTCCCTCCTGTGCTAAATAGCCTGTATGGTGCTGCTTTTAAACAGGCTGTGAAGTCCAAATCCACCACAAGTCTGTCGCTGAGGTGAAGAACACAGCTGAAGTGAGCTTAGTGGCTAAGCTAACAGTGTTCATACATCGTAATAAAAAAGTCACCACTAAGCTAATTTCACTCCACCATTTTCCTGTCACAGGGAGTACAGCTAGCTAACGCTCCAGCTACGCTTGAATGAGTCAGTGTTTCTGCTTCAGGCGGAGAAACAAATTTGTTGTGTTCCTAACTTTGGCTGTTAGCCAGTTAGCCTAGCACTCTTTTCAGGAAATAATTGGTCAGGCACTGAAGGTGCTACTTTTGGGCATGTTTGTTTTGTTTCTTTGTGTTATGCCATGTATCATCTTAAACATATGATATGGTACATCCTTACTATACACCCTGTCCTTGTCCAACAAGTTAATATCAAATAGCAATGCATTATTTCGCAGACTGCTGTAGTGTTTGAGGAAGCCATTGATTTCTATTTTTCTCTGTATGACATGAAATTTATTTATCAGACTCTTGAGGCAGTCCATCTTGATATAATCCTGCCCATATGTTGTTTAGAAGAAACACTGGTTGCTGTGATCCTTCGTCCTATTAATACTAACAAGTCTTTGCTCTCTAGCGTGAGTACGCCATGAGAAATATAGACCAAAATCCACAGTCATCTTTCTGACAAGTCAGTGTGTAGCAGCTGTGTAGCATGTCTGTCCTCAGGTGTTTTTCTGTTTCTGTGCGATTCCTGTATAGCGTGCCGCTAACAAAGCCTACGCACGACTAACAGGAGGTATCCTTCCACCAAGGCTCAGGATCAAACAAAGTCCTGGGAAACAGATTGAACAACTCAAACCACTGCGAAGCTACAAGAGCAATGTTGTCAGTGTTGCCTCAACCACGTTGCATCATCAGAAATCACTTTTACCGCTGCATTGTGCAAAGAGATTCCTAGGACTGTTAAATAATAATCTGTCAGAATAAACCTCAGTATCATTAGGGTTTTTGACCAGTGTTTATCCTGTGCAGGATTGTAGGGGACTGGATCCTATCCCAGCATTCATTGGGTGACAGGCTAGTCTATTTAAATGCTAACACACACAGACAGAAGAAGTCATTCATGCATATGGGCAATCTCAAAAATCTCCAGTTAAACAAAACTACAGGAGGTAACTGAAGCACCCAGAGGAAATCCACAGACACAGGGAGAACATGAAAATCCCACACCAGAAGGCCCTGACTGGATTTGAAGGGGGCCTTGCCTGGGGCCCCGAAAAGGCTATGGCTGGCCCTGTCTTTTTGTCTTTATTTCTCACTACACAATGCTGAAGAAGTCTTTTCCTCCAGTGTGTGTGGACACCTTGATTTTTTTTTTTTTTTTTTNTTTTTTTTTTTTTTTTTGGTTCATCTGTGTTGTGTGTGTGTTTGTTCAGACTTGACAGAAACTTTGCTTGATGAGTTTACCTGATTCTCTCTTTCTCTCTCCTTCGAGCATTCAGCAGGTGTACTGTCACTTCTTACAGTTTTAATGCCCAAATGTTCCACTGGAATAATGCTTTTCTGGATATGTAATTACTCACGATTTATTGGCAATATCCAAGTCGTGAATTTAAAGTGAATAACTACATGACCTGTAATGTATCATATATTTGGTTCTAATCATTTACAGATTCTTTTGCAAGCATTATTTAATTATTATTACACCATTTACTTTAAATTTACCATTCACCTGAGAATTCTTTCATTCCCCTTTTGAAAGTTTTGGCTATGGAAAATGATGGCATCCTGTCGCTCTGTCTTAGGTTGATACTGTAAACTCCCACACAGCTGCTGTCCTCATCTCTCTGATCAAATGAAAAACAGACCAGGATGGAAAAGTCTTCACTCCCACAGTTTCCAGGTTCCACGTTCATCAAGGTGAGAGAGAGGCTGAAACAGGATCAGGAGCAAATACAGACTGCAGATGGAATCAGAGGAATATTGTGCTTAAAGTGAGGTTTCCTTATTTCAGGAATGATTAAATGGCGATGCAGATCGGTATATCACGTGGTTTATAGCTGCTTGTCATCACTGGGATGTAAAATTGCTTCTGCCTTTCCCTCTGGGCACATAAGTTTCTCTGCCACAATCACACAAAGACATTACACACACCGCAACTCTTTCATAATCCACTGGCACATCCCAATGTCTAATTTCTGCCATCCTCCATCTCTGTCTCCTCTCCACAATGTGTGCTTGTTTATTACACCAACTGCTCATCCTGGCCTGGAAAAGCAAACCTCATGGCAAAAATCAAATAATGACCACATCTGGATAAAGTCCCCGCATCCTCTCTGCAAACGAAAAGCGCAGTTCCTATTACAACCGAAAGGCATTTTTGATGGTGAGTGATTTATCATGGCTCAACACTTTCTGAATTTGAAAGCTTCCAACGGCTTAGCTTGAAAAGCCAGCCATGTCAGGAATTTGGCGAGGCATTTGATCCTGTATTCCCAAAGCTTTACCTGTCATAATTACGGTAAATTATGATGTTAACTTTTCTTTTTTCATTTTTTAACTCACAGGTGTTATGACTCATCAGAAGTTGTTGGCAGGTATGTAAATTTAAAAAGCCACCTCTATGCAAACGTTAAGTGAAATCATTGTGGAAGCACTGAGAAAACGTCTGAATATTAGAAAAACAGATGCAGAAATTTGGATTAGATATAACCGTAAGAGAGGAGCATGTCCAAGTAAAAACAAAGAAAGCAAACTAACAAGCAAGTAAACAACACAAAACAACATAAAGCCAAACTAAGATTATCTTCTCAACATGACAGGATTGGGTTGATGGTCTGTGTCTTTGCCAAATCACAAAATGAATAAATAGCCCAGATCTGTTCAAGTTCTCTCACCTTTAACTACGTTTGAGCTAATGCCAAAAGCCAGAACAGTGTTTTAGTTATTTGAACAGGTGAACAGGCCTGAAATGCAAAGTCAGAAACGATTTCTATCAAAGCTGCGTTTCACAACACCATATGTGAAATGCTGTTATTCGATTTTGGCCTCTTTGCTGTCCGGTTCTCTTAATTTCTCCTGCAGCAACATCACAGGATGGAGACAAGTCTGCAGCAATTAAAAACATGTTAAAATGTTCAAACACAGGAACACGTGTTTGACGTAGCAGCAAACAACATTTGGTACACATGAAATTAAAAAAAAAAAAAAAAAAAAACATGGTAAAACGTAAGCCAAGTATACAGAATGGTATGCTGACATCAATATCCAATCCAGCTGTGGGGGGCTAAGCTTATTTAAATAGACACATTACCCATACAGATGTGTCCATATATCCCAAAATAGGCAATTCATGTCTCCCCGACTCTCCCCACACTTATGAAAAGCCAGAGCTGTTTACATTACAATCAAAATGCTGTTTACTCTGATCTCTAAGTCATCAGAATTGGCCATTTGCCGTCTCTTCCTTCTGCGGCGCACCATGAACGAGTTCAATAATTGATTACAGGTTCTAAAATGGAGCAGAGCTAAAGTTCAAATCCTCAACTTCTGGATAGTTCTCAGCATGATGGCAATGCAGGAATTCGGTTGAGGGTTAGTAAGGTTTTCAATTGTCATTTTTTATTAGGGAAGAGCAGCATGCTGATTTGTCAATGGCACTTTGAATATCGTGAAGAAGAGGCAGAAATAATGAACTACAGGATTTTTTTTCCTGTTGCCTTTTTCAACTGTTCTCTTCTGCAGTATATCAGTTTTTATGAGGATACAGATTGCAGTTAAGTAATGACACTCAACAAAACTGAAAGAGAAGATAAATTCTATCAGCTCGCTGCATACCTGATGCTCTGCCAAACACTTCCTTCTGCAGAAGATTGAATTTCAGAGAACACCTGAAGGCATCATTGTTGTCATCATCATTTCCATTATCACATTATTTAGCTAACACTGGCCTCTCAGCGAGAGTTTGCATGTTCTTCTCAGGGTTTCCTTCCAAAGATATGCAGGATAGGTGAACTGGAAACTCTGAAATGTCCATAGGTGTGAATGAATTTGTCTGCATCTGTGTTAGCCCGTGATGGACTGTCTACCTGTCCAGGTTGCAGCTGCCTCTCACCAGGCTGGAATCGGCCTCAGCCCTGGTGACCCTGCACGTGGTAAGCAGGTACAGAGAATGAATGGATGTTTCGATACGAGTATTAATGCATTCGCAAGAAATATATCCACAGTTACTTTGGCTAATTTATTTGACTTGGCTCATTGTTCAAACTACAATGCTAAAATATTAATTACAAGGTCCAAACACCATTATGGGAGACTTTCACAATGCCATCTCATTCTCATGTGTTTGGTCTCAAAGAATATTCTGTCTTTTCTCAATTATGGCTCTGTCAATATCTTGTCCAACTCTCCAGCTGTTAAATATTAAATGCAACTTATTTCAAGTTCCAACCAAGTACAGTCCTCACTGTTGGGGACATGAAGAATAAAGCTTTTTTATGAATTATCATGAGGAACTATGTCAGTAACACTGGTGCCTGGGTCTTTGGAAATGTCCTTGATGGAAACAAGACTGCAAGAAAAGTTTCGGAAATGAAGCTAACCTGCCAGTATGACAAGTCTCTGCAAATTGTCTTTTTTTATTCCTTGTCTTTATTTTTTTCCTCGCTTACACTTGCAAATAGATACAAGCCGACTTTTAATTTATCTGACTGTTAATTCAGTGTCCAACTAATGATGTTCCTGCTCAACACTGATTATAAACTGTGATGCCTCATTTCTAGTCAAAATAACTGCTTAATAGTGTCAGATGTGGGATTTGAGTCAGCAGGGAAGTGCATTACAAAGACAATCCCAATCATTTTGATTTGACAAATACACTTGTAGTAATATGCTGGGCAGCATTACGAGCACATATGTCTTCAGACTAACTGTGACCATATGAAATCCTGTCCTTTGTGTACAGAACAAAAGCTTTTACAGGCTTGTATTTGAAAAAGTGAGTGGTCCTGTGCAAGCCCAGGCATGTATGTGTGTGGGCTTTGAGGTCTTGAAAAGAAGTGTGTGTGTGTGTGTGTGTGTGTGTGCATGCAGCAGGTGAGGACTGGTCCTGACTGAAGTTCTGAACTCCACCCAGAACCTTTCTTCCCTCATAAAGAAACTGCTTATATTGTTGAGACATTGATGCTCTTCAGAATACATAATAAGATGTACAAACAAAACCAACAATTATTATGTAACGTCGCAGGGAAATCCACATCATCAAGTAGCTCATTGCTTTTCTAATGGCTTTTATTTGATTGACTCCTTTTGCCAGTTTCAAAGGATTCTGTCAAACTTGTCAATAGTCCATTGTGCTTTTTTTTTTTTTTTTTTTTTTAATAAACATATTATCAGCAGTAGGGGACCTATTTAAAATGAATGATGATGTGTCTAGCCAGTACTTTACAGATCGCTTTTATGTTGTGTGCCTTAGGACGGGTCAGAAGGAGGTCAAAGCCCTTGGTCTGGTTTTTAAGGTTAATGGTCAGTCATTTTTGAGTAACAATAAGGCAAAAGCACAACAAGTAAATATGTGAAAAGTGATTAAAACTGAGTATTAATCTTGTTTTGAAAATATCTGGGCTTCCAGTTGATTCTTTTATAAATGTTACTTTGACATACGACCCAATGGATTCTATGGTCTGGAAGCTAAATCGATTTACATTTGATTGTGGAAACATTCAGAGAACATCTCTATAAATCAAGCTAATATGTCAACAGTTATCTTTAATCATCTGGAAATTTAAATCTGAATGCATTTTATCTTTTTATGTTGTTGTTGGACAGCTTGACTATGGCATTCAGCCCAATGTGCTATCCTGCTCTTCCCCCTGCTGTACAATAATGGCATTTCAGCCTATATTTACAGTACAGCTTGCTTTATTAGGAAGTATTAATATTCTGTAGTGGCTCTGGATTTGTTTCATTACTTTTCCTATTTCGTAATTTCTTGGTTACTTCTTTTCTTCCTCTTTCCTCCCTTCTGTCCCTTCCATCTTTTCTCCCTTCATGAGTTCCCTCATTCATTGATTCTCATTAGATAGATAACTGGGTCGTTATAAAGTTAAATGCTATACTATAAAACTGACTAAAACATAAACAGATTTTCTTTTTTTTTTTTTTTTTTTTTTTTTTGGCAAAAGAAGCATGTCTGCAGTCTGTAGAAAGGAAGAATGACCGTATTTGGGAAGTCTGTTGGATCACATAAATTACCTTCATGTGTTAAAGACATGCTTGGGCCAAAATTTACAATGCACAGTGAGGTTATGTTTTGTTCCATAACTACACTGAAATATGTTTCTAAAATAAAAAAGCAGCTCAGGGATTGGGGTTGAAGTTGAGCTTCACCTGGACCAAATTTATCAGAACTACTAACTGATTTAGAGAAATGTAGAACTGTGTGTTCTACTCAAATACACTACATGGGGGATTAAAGTACTGTATGAAAATGGGACACCCCATCTAATTAGTGGTAATTTCGGGTTCTCAATCTTTACAGGTGATAAAATGGTCCCTTATTTCCAGAGATCCAGCATACAATAATATTTTAGACAACAATGTGCCTTCAGCTTTGTGGCAGGGCAGCGTGGAGCCCTAAAAACTGTTGGTTTGAATTTAAACGCTGAGGAGGAGCCAGGTTTCACTGCCATAACACCAATGCTTAAAGGAGCAAATCCCTGCAGCCATGTTCCAAAATCTAGTAGAAAGCCAATCAGGAACCATCTTCATATTTAAATCCATGGTTTTGGAATTAGACGGCCAGTGGAATATCGGTGTAATGTTCAGTTGTTCACATACTTTTGGCTTTTAGTGTGTGTGTGTGTGTGTGTGTGTGTGTGTGTGTGTGTGTGAGTGAGTGAACGGGCGCCACATCTGGCTCCGCCCACCGCTGCCCAAACCGGAAGTTTAGCTGTTGTTGTCACACTGGAACAAAATGGCTGCTGCTTCGACTTTTTTTCAATGAAGACACTGATATTTCAGTTTCATTTAGCTTTCTTGCATTGGACTCACAGTCGCCCGCTATGCAACCTAGAAGGCAAGTCCGCCCTTTTCGTTCAGATTGACGTCGCTTAATTGTTTTGCGTCTCGGAAGTCGTAAGTATGTTTAGCGTAGCTCATAACTTGCAGCTTACCCAGGAGCTGGCTAGCATGCTAATGTTAGCCGTGTTAGCCACCGCCAGGCATCAGCGGGCTTGTTGCTGCTGAGCCACTGGCTTGTGTGGTCTCAAAGTCATCGGAGTTTAACGCCAACTAGACAATTTATCTCATACTTTACACGTATGTACTCTCTTGTTGCATATGAATTATTACCAAAGGAAAACATAACTTTGATAAAACTGCAGTCTGCGTAGCTGGCACCTGATTGAGTGCCAGCCAAGCTGTGTCGTAACAACTTTCCAGCCACACAGATTGCATCTGTGTTAAATAATCTTTTAATATGAGTAATCTGATTTTGGCGGTGTTATGCTGTGTTGCTGTGCAGGGTGTGAATGGTCACTTTAGGAAGGTGACAGTGTGGGCAGTAAGGACAGCATCGTCTACCATCACCAGCCTTGCAGCTGGCGGTGGACCACAATGGTAAGTTTCATCTATAAGGATTTTTTTTTTTTTTTAAATCCAGTCTTATTTACACTTGGGAAAACACACAGAGGAGCAAAGTCTTTGTAAGATGAGTTTATTATGGGAAACATGTAGAACAGAATCACAGGGGAGCAATGTAAGTAAAGGGAATACACAGTATTAATCAAGTGTGGTCACTACAGACAGTTACAACCAAATTTAATTGTTCCAGAATTATGCCTTAAACTACCCAGAGACAGCACTATATCAAGGTTTAAAGGTTGTTTAATCTAAGCACAAAACAGGGTTTCCTAACTCCAAACTTATTGTAGGATCATGTAGCTCTGAGAAATACAAGAAGCCTCACCTTTAATTTGTTTATCAAAGCTGTTGTGGGTTTTATGGGGGAGTTTGTCATCAATCCAGATGCCTGGGTATTACATTAATTTAATATGTTCAGTACAGGTTCCATGAATAGTGGAAATGTTCAGATTGAGATTTAGCAGTCATTCATGGTCAGGAAAATAAGATACATTTGGTTTGTCCTCATTTAAACAATTATAGTTATTTATCATAATATATACAGTTGCTGATTGAATATTCCTACTGTTATATTAAAATATTTTAACCCCAAACTAATATCCCTCCTCAGTGCATTTGCAAGTTGGAACTGATTTGTGTTTAATCTGATTCATATTTTCCCTCAGCAACAAGTTTTGGAATATGCATTGGATCGAGCCGAGGTAAAAACTTATTCAGTCTTGTGTGTTGTCAAGTTTGTGATGTGAGAAATCTAGCATGTTTTTATACACATATTCGTGTTCATCAGTTAATTTTGCTATCCATTGATCATGTTAGTCAGACACGATCTGTACCCTCATCAGTTAATACTGTGTCTTATCTATTATTCAGTACATTGTTGAAAGTGCTCGACAACGGCCGGCCAAAAGACGAATTTCATCCAGCGGGAGGAAGAATTTATATCAGAAGCTCTATGAGCTGTATATAGATGAATGTGAGAAAGAGCCAGAATTAAAGGTTTGTATTATTTAAATTGAATCTCAGTTTTAACTGTGCTATTATGGACATGCATCAACACCTTGTTCATTCCCATCGTTGTAGATTGAGTCAGACGAATGAGATATGGAATCAGTATTGATAGAGATTATATTGATTCAGGACAGCCTAAAGATTTAATGAAGTCAATAAACATGCATCAAAACAGACACTACATAAATCATGAATTATGAGCTGTAAACATGTCCACTGTGTTCAAAACTGTGTGAGGTCGAGTTTTCCTAGCCAGTATAGATGATTGATTTCTAATTTCTGTGATTTTTTTTCTCTGAAGAATTTGAGGAGAAATGTGAATCTACTGGAGAAGCTGGTGTCTCAGGAGTCTGTATCATGTCTAGTGGTCAACTTGTACCCTGGGAATGAAGGCTACTCTCTAATGCTCAGGGGCAAGAATGGATCTGGTAAGAAAATCATGAATCATTTAGCTGCTCATATGTATGTATTCTTTTTTTTTTTTTTAAAGAAAGGTTTTAGTTTTCTTTAGGGATTAAGGGCAACTTCAAGAATCTGAAACTCTTCTAGCAGGGACAGATACTTTAAAGGCAGTTTAGTAAATGTGAAGGAACACCATGGAAGGAAAAACCACAATATATTTTAAAAATGGCTGTTTTGTAATGTATTGTGTCTTTTTTTTTTTTGTCTGTTTTGTCATTGGATAGTATATTTTATTGTGTTTTTGAGAACCTTGAAATTTTCCTCCCTTGCATTCAAAAAGCCCACAGCCTAAAGCCACTGCTTAAATATTCCAAGTGTCAAAAATCATTCAAGGACGTGTATATAGGGAATCAATATGGGAATAGAAGTACATTTCAACACCTCATTAGGACACGAGTTCTGGAAAGCACCAAACATCATACCCTAAAATCTCGTCAGGAGAGAAGGAGCATCCAACAGTAGACTTTTATTTTTGTCCTACAGTAGATTTTTCTTTAAGTAATTTCCCAGATTTCCAGGCAGGATATGATGTAGCAGAGCTTTGGTTGTCTCAGCTTTAATATTTTATTTAGGTGACAGCTGCCCTCACTCTATAAAATAAGTGGCTGTTGCAGTGTGAAGTAGCATCGTAGACTTTTCCCCTGAAGGTTTTATTTTATAAGTATTCAATTTTTTTAATGACTTTAGTAAAGTCACTCATTTATTCAGTGCAGCAAACAAGTGCAGGAATTCCTTTGTGCACCACAACCATCTCATCTGTAACATATACTAACATTCTAGACTCTGAAACGATCCGTTTGCCATATGAAGAAGGAGAGCTACTGGAGTACCTGGATGCTGAGGAGTTGCCTCCGATTCTGGTGGATCTGTTGGAGAAGTCACAGGTGTGTGCATGTGTATAAACTCTTACACATGCATGGATCCTTTCATATGTTTTACGTTGTTTTCTACTATGTTTTTACTAAAATTTAAGGTTATGATACCTTAAAAGTAAGCTTAATATAATTTTACATGTCTTGTGTTGTGTTAATCCATTATTGTATCTAAATTTTGGTATCGAAGAAGAGTTTGTTATTGTATTTTGCTGTGTAATACCTCTTTTACGTCTCTCACTTGGTTGACATCTGCCATGTACGTTGTGTCTCAGGTGAACATCTTCCACTGTGGCTGTGTGATAGTCGAGGTGAGAGACTACAGGCAGTGTGGAAGCACCAAGATGCCCACATATCAGAACCGACATGTCCTGCTGCGGCCAACCATGCAGGTAAAACTAGCAAAAAGAAAACTTAGATGGGAAAAAACACATGCAGTCCTTTTTAAAAGCACATCTGTAAACACATCTGTGAATTATGGGGTGATCTCAGCAGTAGTAGCCAGTAGGTTTTTTTTTTTATATGTATATATATTGTTTGTATTTGAGTTAAGCTGCTTGGTAGCAATGAAATATTGTTTGAATTATTAGTCACAGAAAATATATTTGACTGTGATTAACCAAACTTTTTTTTACATTATACTGTCCTAAATATCTCTAAAAACTGATTGTCTAACTTATCTGTTTCACTCTGCAGACTCTGATATGTGATGTACATGCCATGACCAGCGACCACCACAAATGGACGCAGGTAAAGTGGTGTGTGTTTTTATCTCAGCAAGATTTTTGGATCTTTGGTCAGTGCCTTGACTTCAGTTAGCATCATCATACCGCACCGCTTTTATCTAAAATATCTGTTTTCTTTCTGTAGGATGACAAATTGCAGCTGGAGAGTCAGTTGATTCTGGCTACGGCTGAACCTCTGTGTCTGGATCCCTCCATCTCCGTCAGCTTCACAGCCAACCGCCTTCTCTACAACAGACAGAAAATGAACACGCGTCCCATGAAACGGTATTGAACATGCAAACGAGCAAAGTTCATTTTAGTCACACGAGGAAGTAATTTCCCTCAAAAGCCAAAAAATGTGAGATGAATGTGCCAGATGTTGTGAGCGTGTTTAGCATGTGCGTGTGTTTGTGTTGTAGGTGTTTTAAGAGACACTCTCGGGCGGCGCTCAACAGGCAGCAGGAGTTGTCTCACCTGCCACTGCCACCGCAACTACGACTCTACGACTACCTGCAGAGGAGGAAGGAAAGGAAACCTGCTCCTGCCATCGACCTGAAGATCTCCAAGATCGGAAACGTCAGTATCCAACAATTTGCCAACCATAGACAGATAACGCTTTGGACTGAGGCTGTGTGGAATTATCTATCCTTCATTTGCCTCTTCACCCACGTACCTTCATGAGATGTCAAGCAGCAAGATGAAAACTTAATCTTAATGTTCAGCCAGTTGAATATTTACTCTGATTTCCTCAACAGATGTATTATTCATTACTGGTTGGCCTAGAAGGGAGCATCGTTTGGTGGGGGATCAGCGTATTAACTGAGATATTCCTGGTTGTAGGTCAGTGCATGATGCGATGGTGCTCTCTCCCTTTGTTTTGTTCATTCCTCTCTTTGTTTCTCTCCGCTGCTTTCCTCTCCTTGCTGTCATCACTTGCAGTGTGTTGACATGTGGAAACAGAACAACTGCCAGCTAAGTGTACCGAAGGAAATTGATGTAAGTAGCTCGATACTCTTTAATATGTGCGCACAATGCACTCAAACAACCCACACTGCTTGAAACCCATAAAAAATTAAAGGCAAACAGAAATATAAGGCTTAACAACCCAGATGGATTTGCTTGTGTTTTGTTTTAGGTGGAGAAGTATGCTGTGGTTGAGAAATCCCTGCAGTTGGAGGACTCTCAGCCCACTGTGATCTGGCCTGCTGAGGTAAGTGTGACAGCTGTGGGAATGCTCTCTGACGGTCCAGATCCTTGGCAGGCGTTTGCTGCAGTCAGAAATGAGTATAGACCAGTTAGGTGTTGCTGTTATGTGTAATGCCCCACAGGAAAGTTAAATAGAACATGACTTTTTCTCACTCCGAAATGCATTTGTCTCTTTAACAATGCGAAAAAGTTATGAGCAGCAAAAAAGGCGTCTGCGGTCGATGGACAGCAGCAGATTCTATTATAATATTGTGCCAAACCTCAAAGCAGCAGTAATTCTGGAGCATAGTGTTGAATTTCACACGTGCTTATGCTATTCTTTAAAAAAATAAAATCAGGCTGGACTGAGATAAAGCCTAACACAAACTGAAAATTGTTGCTGCTTAACAAACTGTCCAGAGATAAAATTAAAAAAATAACCTGGAATTTGGTTTGTACTTTTAACCCTCTGGAGTCTAAAGTCACATTTCACACATTGCTGAGTTTTGGAGACTTTGTTTTATTTTCTAGAATCTTACAGACTCAAGTAGAAAATTGCTAACTTTTTTTAATGATTTATTTTAGGTTTTTTTTGTGCTAAATTATTTTAGATTGAATTTTTTTCTTGAATAAAGAATTTTCTTATAAAAATTGATTTGAGACTCCAGAGGGTTAAGTATTTGTGAAAAATGCAACAACATAATATTTAAGCTCATTGCATGTCTCTTTTGTATATAATTATGTAAATAGATGAAAACTATGCCAGTGAAAATTTAATAAATTCAGTTATAATATGTAACAAGGTCAGCATCTCCTCTGTGACACTGACTGGCTTAAATTTCACATATTCTCCTTTCATGGTCACCGTGTACTTCCTGTTGCACACTTGAGCTTCAAAATTGGATAGTCGGTCATTCAGGAATGTCAAGTCTTCACAGCCAACATGCCCATCAGTTCAGCAAACAAAGCATAACTGTGATTTATACCGCCTGTCACACTAAAACGCCTGTCCTGCACTTTTCTTTCTCCATTTTATTCACACAGGAGGTGGTAGATGACTACACGTTTGAGTGTGAGGTGGGGGGCCAAGCCCAGAGAACAAAAGTGTCAATTTTTCAGTCGATGGGAGATCCGCTTGTGTATGGGAAGATCTACTGTGCTAAAGAACCCAAAGCAGAAGAGGACAGCATGGACCTAAAGCTCATACATCCACCGTAAGGAAGTAGTGTGTGTGTGTGTGTGTGACTGATTCTAATACATATCACACACTGAAACATCATTTTAACTTCACTTCTCTCATTCATAGATTCCTCATAGGCTCAAAGATAGATGCAGACCGGTAAGCCTCCTTGTTTGCCTTTGTAGAGAGACAAATGTTGATGTCAGTCTGAATACAGATTATTAGAGATATTTAGGATTATTTGTAATGAATTTCTGAATATTTTTATAGGTTTCTTACTCAGTACAAAGGAGTGTATGAGAGGGATGTGAAGTGTCAGGTTAAGATGTCCCATAACTCAGGCAGCATGGGACAGGGGCCTCCCTCCCCCAGCAAAGATATTGAGGTAAGTCCTGCTTGAGGAAGTGTTAAATGTGTGGCTTTTATTTTTTTATCAGTAGAGCCCAGGACTTTTACAGGTATTGATCTGGATCTTGTACTGTTATTGTTCTCAGTTAGCACATGGCTTTACTCGCTGTTACAGCCTTTAAAGTGAACTGAATCAAAACGGCACTGAGCTAAGAATTGACTGTGTTGCTGGTGGAAATTACTGTAGTGACGCACTATACTGGTGAGTAACAAGTTGGTTTAAATGTCATCTGCAGGGTGATAGTTTTTCTGCACTGGTCCAGACGTCTGTGTTGGGGAAAGGGGTGAAGCACCGGCCCCCTCCCATCAAACTGCCTTCAGGATCAGGCAGCAGCTCCTCAGGTATAACTGCTACTTGCTGTGTACATTGCAACTCTGCAGAAATGACAGCAAAGCAAACACTACACGTGCCCAGAGAGCATTAGCATTCTGCTACGTATAGGTATAGAAATGGTAAAGGGGTTAAATGGTCTTAAGCCTGGTTTATGCTTAACATGGATGTGGATGCAACAGTGGGCGTGTGGACAGTGTGACATAATTGCGGCCAAAACGGGCAACCACGGAAGCTGTATTTGAGAAAACTTACAAGGTTTTTGTACGCCTCAAAATTTGAAGCAATGTGTACGCATGACGTAAATGCGCCTTCACTGATGATTGGTTAAGTCAAGAGAGGGACAGAAAAACAAAGGCCAACAACTTTAACAGGCGACTGGCAGAGAGGAAGTACCAGCATCTGTAAGATTCTTCCAGAAGGTATTATAAAGACTGCCAAATGGCTGCCAATTCCTGGCAGGAGATAGCCTGTACTCTGAGGTGTCCAAGAATCATTCCTGTCACAGGAAATGGAAAAATTTACACAATTGACGTGTACATAGGAAAGAAAAAGACAAACCAGGAAGTGGAGATTTCAATAGAGGTAAAGAGCCTTGCGTATGCTGCTGTTGTCCTGGCTCTCAATTTGTGAAGTGTTAATGCCACACACATTGACATCTGCATCATGTCCGTGCTAAGCATCCACCAGGCCTCACACTTAACCATTTCTCAGCTGGAAAAGTCTTCCTTAATAGTGTCTATATTACTTTCTTCTCCTACACAAATGTCAAATTCAAGATCTTTGGTTCTGATTTTGAAAACACTAAAGAAAGATCTCATCTCCTTTTTTTTTGTTCGTCAGGTAATCCATATAGTTCCCAAACGACCAGCGGTCTACTCAAGTGTCCTACGCCCCCTCCTGCCAAAAGCCAGACTCTGAACAGGAAGCACTCCATGGAGCTGGGCCAAGTGGGCCTGCTGTCCCCTGCCTCGCTCTCTCCCATGAGCTCAGCACAGAGTGAGTGCAGCCAAACCTTTACTGGGTGACTGATTTCATCACGCATGGTCACAGTTGTATGATTGAGTCGTATTGCAATGTCTGACATGAGCTTCTCTCAAGATCTGGAAATTCTCTGACAAATGAAAAATAACCTTGATACTGTCAAGGTCTTAAAAATATGGAAGAGCACTAAAAAGCAGAAAAGTATCAGGATGTGTCTGGAAACTGACAAACACACGACATATTGCCTCACCGCAAACTCTTTTGTTCCCTATATTCTAACTAAACCATCTGTCAATGAGTGAAATTTTGGCATGGCAAGAGCATCATAGCAGCAATTAAATGTTTCAGCTGTTACACAGGAAGGTCAGCGTCTGTTTAGCCCTTCAGTTATGTTCATAAATTTACAATGCCAAAATAAGCACCGGATAAAGTATAAAATGACCAAAGCTGGAGAGGTATCACCTGCAAAAACGATTTTTAATGTGCTGTCGTTTCTTAAATGTGTTTCTTTTTTTTTTTTNCACGCCGTGCTCTACCCCGCACCCCGCCGACTCCCTCAGCGCTCCTCTCTCTGTGACCCCCACGCCTTCAGACCCTCCCATGGTTCAGAGCCAGTCACAACCAACCCTCCTCGCACCTTTTGCCCAGCAGCAGCTGGCTCTGAGCCAGCCTCTACCTGTCATGACCATTCCCCTGCCTACCATGGGTACATCCATCACCACGGGAACCACATCATCACAGGTCATGGCCAACCCTGCAGGCCTCAATTTCATCAATGTCGTGAGCTCCGTCTGGTAAGAAAATGAATCCTCAGTTTGCCTTTGTACACGTTTCTTTTGGTCAGAGTTGTATGATGTCATCCTGTAGCATGTTTTCTCATGACATGTATGTTTATATGCATATATGTTTGTGTAGCAGTCCACAGACCCTGATGAGTGGCTCCAACCCCATGCTGGGTCCAGGATTAAACTTGAGTGGAATTCTGCCGCCTGGAGGGTTGATGCCCACCATGCAGTCTGCAGCACAGACCGGTAAGAGTTATGAACGACACGCCTGCTTTTCTGTTACTGATAGTGAAATTAATTTTGAACTTTCAGTCACCATAAATAAGAATTGGCAATATATCATAACATACTACTTGTTGATACATGTGTTGATGCAGACATGACTGTACTAATACAGCCATACAGTTTTTAAAACTTTAGAAAGAAAATGCACAAAATTACCAGTAGGTGGCAGCACAGGTAAAGTCATATACCACTCACAGTGTTATAGGCTGCATAGTTCATTATTGTACAATCCAGTACAACAGTCCTGTAATAAATAGTAACTTTATAAAATTAATAATATTTAGTTGTTGACACTGTGTGAGGTGTTGATTTAGGTTTATGGTTATTTTTGAGACTGGAATCTGTGTTGTTTTACTGGCCCCAAGCGGGCTCTTTACAAGAAATAAATAAATAATTACTGGACTGCATTATATTGTCCCATACTTGCAATATTTTGGCTCCTATACACGTATAAGTGAATGAGGTGAGCAAAATATTAGAAACACCCTTAAATATATAGAAGCTTGTGAGCACCTGGAGAAGCGCAGAACACACACTGGCTGTTCCAGAAATCAAGCCGTTGCCTTTCCAGTTAAGAGAGAGTCTCTTTAGAAGACCAGGCGACTATGCAAACGTATATTATCTTCAGTCAGCGGAAATGCTCTCTTTGTGTTATTCTGCCTCTGACTGGAGCTGTGTTCTGTGTTCCAGGAAGTCCTTTTGGTCTGAACAGCAGCACTGGGCTGAGACCTCTGAACCTCCTGCAGGTACGAGTCTGTTACTCTGTGGTGCAGCATGCATGCATGTAACGGCAGTTTGTTTGGCGTACAGACTCTGATCCCGTGTCTGTGTTACTGCAGCTGAGGTAGTGATGAGCTGTGTGCGAATCCTCTGCACAGCTTCATTTCCTGCACCTCACTTTATCAGAATGGTTGAAGTGCCATGAGGGCTTTGCATATGTGCTGCCCAGAATGGAACTGAACCACTTACCCTGATGACAGCAATGCTCCCTTCCTCTTCAGCAGCAAATCATTTTTTGTTTAAAAAAAAAAAAAAAAAAAAACTTTGCTGGCATGAAGTCAAGACTTAGTAGCAACAGTAAAGGGGATAATCTGATACTTGATATTACATCGATGCTTGAATTATCCCCTTTACAGTCAGTAGTTACAGTCTTTTAGTAGTAATGCAGTAGTTATCCTGTGTTGTTTGATTGCTTCTGTTAATTCTCCCTCTTTCCTCCCCCCATCCCCCTCCACTTACATGTGCATCAATCCTTTCCCTCTGCCTCTACCCTTCCTTTATTCTCCTCGTCTCCATGTTCATTTCCCCTCCACTTGTCGTTGTTGGTGTATCTGTGTGTGTTCCTTCGTGTGTGTTTGGCGTCTCCAGATCCCCACTGGTCCTCTCATCTTTAACTCTCTGCAGCAGCAGCAGCTCTCTCAGTTTTCCCCACAGCAGAGTCAGTCAGCCACTTCCAGCCCTCAACAGCAGGGGGAGACGGTGAGACACACAATCATGTTTGCATGCACACACAAGCATGTATACTACATACACACACTGTCAAGTGAAAAAAAAAAACATGGAAATTGATTTCTTTCCTTTATTCAGTACTTTGGGCCATGAAAATTATTTCATTAAAGTTGTTATCAGATTACATGTTTGGCTTTTATAATGTTTCTAGAAAGAATTATGGGATTTGTTATTTTATATATATATTGACTTACTACAAAGAAATGTAGTATGAATGGCAGAACTTTGTGTAAGAAATAAAACTGTGACCAAAACAAGGCCTGCTGTGAAACCAAAACCCAAATTAGAAACAGCCATATACATACGTGGCAGAATCCAGGCAGCGCTCATTACCAAACTTTTCTGCATCTTTACTGCGATTCATGTGACAGCCATTCCACGGAGGAGGGGGAGTTTGATAGATGGAACACTGCAGGGAAATTTTTGAGGAAAACCTGAAACAGCCACACAGTCCAGACTGGGACAGGAGTGAGTGTGTGTTCCAAAAGAATAATGATCAAAAGCATGAAGCCAAATCAGCACTGGAAGCACTTCAGAACAAAAATCTGAATGTCCTTGGGTGGCTGGGAAATTAATTGCAGTGGAAATTCTGTGAAATAACCGATAGCTGTCCAGATGCTTCTCATTGTGCAAACCCAAGACTGAAGAAACCTGCAAGGAAGAATGGCCAAGAAGGCATCGACCAATCCAAGAAGAAAGCTCTGCCAAAACAACTCATCGCCATCTAATAATGAGACCTTTCAGTTTGCGCCTTCAGCAGAAAAACTCCCAACCATGGAATCTCAGAAAAGAAAAAATCAGGATCAGATCTTCAAACCACTCCTGTCTTTTGTGTTTAATTCTGTGCTTTGTGTCTCTTTTATTATACTTTATGTGGTAAAGTAGGCTAAGTTTAAATCGCATCTGGTTTTGTAAAGCTTTTAATGCCCAATTCAGCTTGACCCTCCAACTAAATTTACCTGTATCAGCGAGTCTTTGCTTCTTACCTGGATTGAGGGTGTCTGTCACTGCCTGTCTTGGTGTTCAGGTGTTGCTGTTGGAAAAAAAGTTGCGTCTCATATTTTCCTAACTGGTTCTGAAAATATAACACGAGCTCATTTAACATAAAGTAACGCACTGTAAATCCACAGGAAATCTGCAGTTTAGGCCTTTGATAACCCATTAAGAGCTTTAGAAACAAGGAAAAGAGACTTCCTAACCAGTTCTAAAAGGTACATGTGTCCTTCAGCAGAAGTTTGAAAAAGTTGCAGACTGTCACTAGATTTTTGAGACGGTGAACCATGATGACCCTTTTTATTTTGGTTTATCTCTGATTTTCATTGCAGAGTGACCAGGTGTCAGAACAAAGCTTAGGAAACCAGCAAACGGCCGTCATCAACCTGGGAGTCGGAGGCTTCATGTCTCCACAGGCGGCAGGTATGACGCACACACACACACGCTCACTCACACCTGTACACACACTTAACCCACAAAAGTCTTGATCAAACATGCCTCCTCATCCAGTCCCATAGCCTCTCTCAAAACATGCCACTAACTCATACTAATAAGATGGATTTTACTAATGTATTCATTATTGTAATTACTGTACATTAGGATCGTGTAAATAAGCGTGATCATTTTACTGGTGTTAGCCGTTAGCATTTACTGTAACTACTGTCAGGAGAGACTCAATTTCCCCTTCTTCTCTGCTACATTCTTTTTTTTTCTTTTTCTCTGTTGTTCCCTCCCCCACCCTTATTTCTATCCCTCCTGCACGGCCTGTCTTCCCGTTCTTCTCTTTAACCTGATCATCACACCTTTTCATGCTGTTTCCACTCCAAAAATATCCTCATTACCCGTCCTGTGGGCTTCCCTGCAATATTTCCTCTATATTACTTCCTCTCTCTCACCTCTCTTCTCACTTTACGCGTGGTTATGCATCCCCACAACCACACCAACCCCCCC
>VXCM01000531.1:75449-98135 GCA_014773175.1 Lucifuga dentata
CCCCCCCCCCCCCCCCCCCTTAGTGCTGTCCCAGTTGGGCTGTGGGCTGGACGGGTCTGGGCCCCCGCTGCCTTCTCCAAGGCTTCAGCAGCAGCACCAGCCACAGATCCAAGTAATCCAGCAACTTTAACATCTATATACACATATACATTTTTATAGAAGCCAACCACTGAGACCTGCTTGTGGAAAATTCAGATTCAGCTGCTCTCCATGCCTTTATCTAGTGGGCTGTGCTGCAGTCTGTCAGGGTTTGATGTAGATTTGCTTTATTATAATCTCAGAAAGATTAGAGTTTCGTTCTTACCTTTCTTTAACACAGAATTCTGGGTCCTAAGCAAAGTTTATATGGACCTCAAAATAAGATTTTCAACCATTTTCACAGATCAAACATATGTCATATGTCCCCCTAAAAGTATTTTGAACATTTGAAGCTATTTTAATACATATATAATGAGCCTTTTAAGACATTTGGCTGTTTTAGTTTAAATGTTTTCTATTTTTCTTAAAATACTATGGGGGCAATTCATTAAAAAAACACAGTAACTACACAGCGTCATGCTAAATTAATGACATGATAACTGAAGCTAATTCATAAAGTTTTATATTATTTTCTATTCTTTAAAAGATCCTGTTTAATTTCAGGGTGTGCCCCATCATATGGCCCTCAAATAATGATTTTAGATGATATTTTTGATGCAATATTCTCAACATGAAATGAATAATATTTGAAGCTGTGTTTATCCCAGGTGTGATTTTCATCAAACTCCGCCTTCTTTACCTGCCTTCTGGAATTTTTTGTCTTTTGTTGTAGACACACTACGTTCTTACCTTGCTCATGCCATCTTGTGTTGTATGTTTGGTTAATACATGTCGATCTCTGTGGTCCCAAAACTCCCAGCAACCCATACACCAGAGCTTGTGGCACTTCCAGCAGCAATAACTAACATGGTGTCGAACTGGGAGGCATGTTCACACAAAGCACTTAGCAACGGCATCTGTAATCCTGTCAAATGAATTCTGGGTTGTTGAAATTTTGCTGACTGCATCATGACAGATTAGACATGGCAGGCTGCTGCTCTGTAAGCATGTATCATAAGGGATTAATGGATTTTTTTGCACCGTTGAAGTTGCTGACTTACTCAGAGCAGAAAGTACGGTTGCTAAGCTGCATGTTGTCGCCAGGGTCACAGCGAATATTTCTTGTGTCTCCCAAATGCCACTGGTGCTGCCTGACTGTATCCTCTCACTCCCCGAAACAACCTGACCCACCCTGAATCTGTATCTCTCCTCCTTCCTTTCCTCTCCCTCTGCAACCATTAACCACTCCTGTGTTTCTCCGCACTCTGCCAGGCTTTTAGTTTAGCTTTACTAACATTAACCCACTCAGAATGTCTACAATGCAGCCAGTTTTCAGTGAAGGATTCTGCTCAGCACTGGTGCCAGTGAATGTCTCTGAACCCAAACATGAGATCCACTGATGAAAACCAGCATTGTGTTATTTTGTGGTTTCATTCTGAAATCCCCTCTGATGGGATTTTTGTTTCTTTTTCTGTACCGGACAGTTGCAATTCTTGCAGCACCAAATGCAGCAGCAGCAAATGGCTATGGGAGCAGCAGCTCCTCAGGGGGGAACGCCACGGCAACATACCGCCAACCAACCAAGAAGTAAGAGGAAGAGGAGCACGCCGCAGCCCCTCCCTAAATCATGACAGACAACACGTCACACACTAAAATGCTGTCGCCCAGCTACACGAGGACGTGAATGATCCATACTGTGCTTTGTCTGACTGCAGACAAAAAAAAGACTTTTGTCCTTTTTGTCTTTTTCTAGCTGACAAATGTAATGATTTGTATGTAATGATTTGGTTTTGAGAACCAAAACTGTGTATGCCATAGAGGATGTGGTTTTTAGAACAGGGAGCCCTACACTTTTAAGAACCGTACTGATATTTTTAAGAAGAAACAGAAAAGATGGTTCTCAGTGGTAGGGGGCTTCCACAATAACGTATTCCCCGTTCAGGAAGACTTGGTCTATGGAGGCCCTGTGGACTGAGAGGATCATTAAATGTAACTTTGCCTCCTGTCTCTGCTTGGTTGACCTCGCTAGAAACTGCCCTTTAAGCACGGATCCCAGCTGAACTTCCTTACACCAAATCCTCCACATATCCATTATATGTGAAAAATGCAAATCTGACCTTTGGGTGGTGCCTGGGGGCAGCCCTCTACCTCTCAGTCTGTTGGATGTCTTTAATCCCGACGCAGGGCTTAAACGAGGACTCAAGATCAACATGCAAGATGGTGTATCTGCTTTTGTACAGCACATTTTGAAAAGGCATTTCCTTTTAATCAGACCAGGAGCCATGAGCGTATTCTTCTTACAAGACAAAACTGAGTGCCTGTGAGGCATTTCTGGACACTGAGAAATAATTTTTTAAGCAGTCTTTGTCAGCAGTTTTATTGTTATTAAAAAAAAAGAATATATATTGACAGTGGAAAATACAGCTTTTAGATAAACTGCGTCGTATGCGGCTCTTTATTGTGCTGTTTTCACACTCTGTGTGACTTTGTTGATGAGTTTCTGGATCTCTCTCTGTCGCGCTGCTGCTCGGCTGATACATTCCTGCAGCTTCTCTCCTGACAAAGACGTCCCACCTGCGACAGATTGAAAGGAGATCATCAGCCTAAAAGAGGAGTTTACATCAAGCCCAGCAACGCAACAAGTTGTACACAGTTTGACAATGTTTCAGTAAGTAACGCAGAGGCACTTCTCAGAAGCTATAAGTTTTAGTTTTTTAAATAAATCAGACATCTTTAAGTTGATCTTGATGATAAAGAATAACACATATTCCATAGTTTAAATAACAGCTCTACGAGCAGGGCTACTTTAATCAACCTATAATTTATACTTATTTATAAGTTGTCTTATTGGGGGAAAACAAACGTGTACAATGGAGAAATTCCAACTGAAGATAAAGGATAAGAAGACAGGGCTGTTCAACAGAGGCTAATAAAGGTGAGTTCAATGGGCTGATTGTCAGCAGTTCAAAGGTTATCACCAGAGAATATTGTCTGATTGTATTTTTTATTATTATTATTATTTTGTATTATGAATTTCTTCTGTAATTACTGATAATTTGTTTTCATATACATTGAAGTCTGAACAGGGAGAGTCGTCTTACTGCAGACCTGGTTTGTGTACAGAGCAGAGCCGCTCTTCCTCGTCTGTCACCACGGTAAGCTGCGCCGTCGACAGACCCTCCTCCTCAGCTGTGGGGTCAACGATCAGGATGGACCTGCGGAGAAGGCAGGGCAGGGTCACAAAGATGCACATCACACTTATTAATACAGGAAAATATAGAAATTGATTCACTTACTCATCAAAGACACAAAAAGATGTACTGACTGGATGTTTGTGAATTTGCAGCCCATTTCGCTTCTCTAAATTGACTTCTGGTGCACATGTCTCTGTGTTGATGGTGACCTCTGGGAGTTGTGCTGTGGGTGACAGAAAAGCTGTGAGGCTCGCATACAGACAGAAAGCAAAGAGTTATTCCTATATGTCAATGTGAATCCAGAAAGATCTTATGACATATTACCGGCAAAGTTAAATTACATGTAGGTGAGGTAATCATCCGTGTGTTTTAAAGGGTGTCAAAGAAATACAGCATTACTCAATAAATGCATTTCCATATTAGTTACAGTAACAGTAAGCCAGGCTGCTGTCATGTCATGTGCGTACTGTTCTTCAGAGCAGCCAGCAGGGCGATGACACAAGCATCCAACAAGTTCCCATCGTAGTCCAGACACATGATGTCACAGTACAGCACCCAGCAGAGCTAAAACCACAAATCACAACAACTAGGACCCGAATTTAGAGGAAAAACACAATGTAACAGCACTAATGTGTGTTTCTGGATTTACCTTTCCTCTTTCTATGCACAGGTCTTCTGTTTTTATCATCTCAGAGCTGCAGGTTCAAAAAGTTCAGTGAGAAAACACACACACACACACCTGATGATGCTGTGATATTAAAACTGAGACGAGTGGGATTTTTGAGGATTCATACAAACCTCTCAAATATATTAGCAATGAACTGGCTGGCAGCCTGGGCCTGTTCTCCAGGACGGCCCGGCCGAAACCGAGATGAACACAAAGGTGGCAGATCCACGTTGGGCACTAAGACGTGAGGAAAGAATTAGTTACTTTACCAACACCGTACCAAAGCAGAAATTAAAATACTTTCAATATCTATGCAAGAGAATACACTTGCTGGATACGTACATTTCATTAGTCTTAATACCAAAAATCAGTTTAAATTCTGCTTACCAATGTAACCTTTCCCTGGTGCCTCCACTGTGGGGTTTGTCAGCTCCTGTGGATGAACAAACACAACAAATTGAGAAATTTATCTTTATCAGTGAACATAGAATAAAAAATTGTAAGAAGTTAATCCACTGAATGTGATCGTTGTCAGAACGAATTAAGACCCTAAATGTTGCTTTTTCTCCTCAGAAAAGAGAAGCTTTAATAACTTCATTAAAGGTTTGTTTAACCAGCCTAGAGGAAATATAAGGATTTAAATTCAAACTTGAGAGCCGAAACGTAATGAACAACCACGAAAAGTTACAGACAAAACTAAGAAATCATGAATAAAAGACTGAAAGAACAAAATAAAAAAGGAAGAGCAACATTTTTTTTTAAAATTAAGATGTGAAAAATCTTAATCATTAATGAAAAATCAGTAATATTCCTGAAAAGTGGGGAAAGACTCCAGAAAATCCTAAATAACTCCAAAAAGTTAAGTCATGAAAAACTGAAAAAATGTAACTGCTGTATCTCTCATGATTTACCGCTTTGATCCCACAGATGATTGTGGTGTTTCCAACCTTCACCAGGGCTGAGCCGTCTGCTGTGGAAATGGAACCTGAACACAGCAGAAAGAAAAGTAATTCCCATGTAAAAAATACATTCCTACATATGACTGCAACTAATAATTATTTTCATTGCGGATTTATCTATTAATTTTGACATGAGTTAGTGAATGAAATATCTAAAAATTGTGATAAATGCCCATCGCAGCTTCCCACAGCCCAAGGTGAACTCATCTAATATTTAATTTTGTCTGAACAAAAGTGGATGTAGCAAGTCACAGTGACATTATTTTAGAATTTTGACTTCATAAGCACCTAAACAGTAAATTTAATGTTGACTGACTAAAAGATCATTTGATTGTCTCACCTATGTTCAGTGTTGTGGTTCTGAATTCTCCCAGTTCTCTTCCATCAGGTCGACAATTTTCTTTCTGAAAAAGAAAAATCTGGATATCAGACCGTCGTGTTACGAGACCACTGACACTATTAATAATCAACAGAATTTTATGATCAATAATCAATCACTGAGCAGAACCTAAGCAAATGTTTTGGGTAACTGACCAGAAAACTTCTGTGGTACTCCAGAGGCTCAACCGTCCTGAGAGAAAGAAAGAAAGAAAGAAAGAAAGAAAGAAAGAAAAAGAAATGTGGGTCCTGCTTATTCGCCTGTNAGAAAGAAAGAAAGAAAGAAAGAAAGAAAGAAAGAAAAAGAAATGTGGGTCCTGCTTATTCGCCTGTGATTCAGAAATTAACTTTTCTCATTGTTTACGTTATTTATATGAGTTCCGATATGTGACGTAGAAAATTAAATTGACGACATCAATTAATGTGATTTTGAGAAAGCTAGAAAATTATTATTTCAGTCATGTAAACTCTTCAGGGGTTAGATGTGTGTGGCTAACCGCTTTATAATCACAAAACTAAAGGAAAAAACCTAACAGCTCTTAATGAAGTGTCCAAAGAGCACGTCATTAAATGTATTTCTTAATTTTTCTAATTGTAGTTAACATCAATATTAATCTAACGCGATTGATAAATAATCCCATAGATATAAGGATAAAACGCTAAATAGGTGCAATTTTTATTATAATAGATGACAATAGGTTACGATCTTACTTGAAACCAGCCGCCATGATGTTTTGATAAACCACGTGGGTTTGGTGACGGGCCTACGGTGGCCGCTAGGATTCATTTTGGATCATGTCTGACATGATACAACCAACTAAAATATGGATTGCATATATTTTAAAAATTAATTACGGTAAATAAGATCGGATAAAATATATAACTAAAAATTGAATATAATTTAGCTGTTGTTGCTAATTGTGCATTAAAAGTCTTTCATAGTGCTCATAAAGTTTTGTGATTTTAAGCTCCGCTTTTGTTTCCATTTGGATCACAGATCGTATCTTTAAGACTTTCAGACGTACAGATGTGAGTTTATTTGTAACATTTACTAACGCAACTAAATTTTAGGTTATTGTCCCCCTCAGTAATTTGTACGAATCCCGTGTATTATATGAACGAGTTTTGTTACGAGATATTTCAAAAATATCTCATCATGTCTTTATCACATATATCTATAACACGAAATCAGAATTGATGATCACGGTGTTGCTGTTATTCACACCCCCAACCACTAGGTGGCAGTGTGAGTACCTCCAGGTCTTCTCGCTGTTGCTCCACACTGATGATGTGTCGAGAAAATGAGACACGTTACTTCCGCGTTTGCATTGTGTTCAGTTGTGATTGGAAGAGTTCACTGAACTGCAGAGTAATGGACAAACGATGGCTTTTATTTAGCGCTTTGACAGTCTAAACAACTGTATAAACTCGTATGTTCTTCTTCTCCTGAGACGTTAGATTTTCGGCTGCAGGACGGAAAGCCCGGAGAGGTTTCGGGAAGAGCAGCGGGCTAGCTAGCCGGTTAGGTGTCCACTTTGATTAGTGGATTGGTGTCAGTGGCTAACTTACGGAAGATGGATTTCCTCTGTGAATTAGTTCAGGGTCTGGTTGCTTTGGCAGCTGCAGCTTTGATTGTGGTGAGTTGAGTATTTATTCAATATTGAGCTTTATTTATTAAGAGTATTTTATCTTACAAATAAACATTTTACAAATCAAAAACAACCTATATGCACTTAATGTCTGTACGTTTAACTTGTCTAACCACATATGATTAAATTTAGGTCTAAATTTATCTGGATTTGTGTGGACTGGACACAAGTTGCAAAAGAATAAATCTAAAACAGGGTTAAAAACATATTAGGGCCTACATATTAATGTAGTCCAGGTTTGACTAATGTAGGCACTACATATTCATGTAGACCTGATATTATGTTTTCTAGTCAGGATAAAAGTGAAATCATTATTTTTTTGGGCTTCACAAATTTGACGAGACTGAATATAACATACTTGTTATTAGGCTATGGTTCAGGAAAAAATGGTGAAATCACTTTTTTCTTGTTTTTACAAATGTATTAAAGTGTTTACAAATCCAAGAAAGATCTTCGAATCTTTAGGCTTTGGACCTTTTTACGTCTGTTTGACTATTTTATGAAACATAACAACAGAAAATCACCTGAGAAATATAGCATTTTCCTTTTAATTTCCCCCAAATCGGATTGCATGTCAACTTCAACTTTGGTTTTCCCACACTGAATCTGGGAAATCCTAACCTACCTCAATGTAGAATCCAGCCATTTAGCTTAAGGTGGAAAACCAAAAGTAGGAGAAACTTGAGAGCACCGTTCTCATTTCCATCTGTTCTCAGGTGTTCATCATAGCACACGTCACAGCCGGGATGGTGAACCTAGTACGGCACGAGAAGGAGAAATACTTCCTCACTGCCACCGGGGAGAAAGAGCTCTTTCCCAGCCTGCATGACCCTCACTCCAGGGAGCTTTCTGTGGTGATCCCGGCCTATAATGAGGAGCTCCGAAGTGAGTTTTGAGGGTAAAACCTCAGTGTCAGTCTGGAGCCACTGCTCAGTAATGTGTGCAGAGTCACGTTACATATTGAGCTTTAGACATGAGACCAAAGTTTGATGCTGGTTGAATTCAGATAAAGCTTCAAACGTATTGTTTTGCTTATTGGAAAAGAGTTAAGTAGTTGCACCAGAATATATTTCAGTTTAGTTATTTTTTTGTGAATTTTAATGCTTAAAATTTACTGTTATCTTTCTTTGACTGTCACCTTTAATAAACTCTATATTTTCTGCAGTACTGAGGAATGATGTTTGATCCCTCAAACATCCTCAAAGATCCTCCGTCCCTGAAATTTGGGATCTGTGGGGAGCCAAATTTGAGGGATCTTTGCCAAAAATGGTTGTTTTGTTATGTGTATGTAGAAAAATATTATTGATATGTCATTATGAGGTTTTTCTTCAAGTATCCATATCAGCATCAGCCTCAGAAAAATCCTGTGTTGATCAGGCTCTAAAATGGAGAACTGAACTGCCTGCTCCTTTCATTTTGTGGCCTAGTGACATTCATTTTCCATCCACAATAGTGCTTTAAAAACGCTCATATTTCTGGCCTTTCAGGTTTGATGTAACCTTATATTGCAGTGTATGACAGAAACTTAATTAGGGTGTAAACGTGTCATTTCAGTGCCTGTGATGTTAGATGAAGCCATGGAGTATTTAGAGAACAGACAGGTGAGTGAGCTTATCTTCTTACATGCCGAGTTCAGGATAAAAGCTTTATCATTGTTTTGTGGTTGCTGATACTCCTGATTCCACTGAGAATCATCACCAGTCTGCAGCACTATGCAGATTTGTTTGGTTTGCCTGTTTGTATGTTGCTTTCATCCCTCATTTTTCAATAACTTTTGCTTACATATTAGCAACAAAAACCTGACAATTGATATAGTCTCTTAAGGCTTGTTGTGTTAACTGTATTTTGGAGACTTTCTGCTCTGTAGTGTGTAAAAATCACTTAATGCAGATTTATACTTAATCAACCAAAACCCTAAGTATGTATTGGCTTTTATTTCTGTATCGTGTATTCTCAAACTGGCCACTAGGTGGCAGCACTTAACAAAAAACAGCCAGTTTTTGCTCACATCTGCTGTTATTCCCTTGCAGAGGCAGCATCCGTCCTTTACCTACGAGGTCATTGTGGTTGATGATGGCAGCAAAGACAAAACCACAGAGGTAATATTTTTAAACTGTTGGGTTTTTTTTGTAAATTTGTTCCCAGAGTTATATATTGTTGCTTGAAGCTAAATGTAAACATGGTAATTTACTAATGCTATTAAGAGAACATTTATAATTGTTGTCCAATTTCTGCAGGTTGCTTTGCAGTACATGAGGAAGTACGGTGCAGATAAATTGCGGGTCCTGACGCTGGTGAAGAACAGGGGGAAAGGGGGGGCTGTACGGATGGTGAGTCTGTCACTGACAAACCCTCGTGTGAACACACCACAAATGCAACAGACTTACCGTAAATGCTTTTTAGTGCACCACTTGTTGGCTTTATTTGGCTTTATATTTGCTTTTTTTTTTTTTTTTTTTTTAATCTTCGTCTCTTTATTAGGGAACTCTGAGCTCCAGAGGGAAAGTCATTCTGATGGCAGATGCTGATGGAGCCACAAAGTTTGCTGACATTGAGAAAGTGGAGGCCAGCCTTCATAACCTCGACCCCAAACCAGTGTGGAAACTTTTTCTCACATATAATCCACAGTTCCAATATTATCATCTAGATATGCTGTAATTATAGAAGGCAGGCAGCATTTGGCTATTCTAAAATCGCCGTTCTGTGTTTAGGAGAACATGGCGATTTCCTGTGGTTCCAGAGCTCACCTGGAGAAGGAGTCAGTCGCTCAGGTAAGGCTGTAGGAATTCAAAGTATTTGCATCCATTGAAACAGTAACTAACCACGTTCTGTTTCTGCCGCAGCGATCCTTGTTTCGTACATTTCTTATGTATGGTTTTCACTTCCTGGTGTGGTTCTTTTGTGTGAGAGGAATCGCAGACACGCAGTGCGGCTTCAAGCTTTTCACCCGTGAGGCTGCACTTAAAACCTTTTCCTCTCTACATGTGGAGCGCTGGTAAGAACTCACTCAGTTTATTTCATTTTTTAAAACATTTTTCATGGTGCTTTAAACTGTGGTTTATATAATTAAAGGACCATACCAGTGATTTGGCATGTTTGAGCCCAATAAATACCACCCACATACACATTACATTTTTGCCAACCATTTTCCAAAACTACTACTGGAGCAGTAAATACTAGAATTGTTTTTCCTACCTTCCAGTCTGCCGTTGGTTTCATTTCATTCCATTGCACTATTAAAATCAATTTGTCATGACTTGAAATGTGCTTGAGATAAATAATCCACCACAGCAAACACAATGTCTATTAAATTTTTTGTCAAAGCTACAGCTGCACAGAAGAAAAAGTATGTCTCCACCAGGGAATATAGTCCCTGGTGGAGACATACTTTTTCTTCTGTGCTTTTACTGTGAAATTAAACTGGCCATGCCTTCACAATCGCAGGTGAAACATTGAATTTTCAGGTGGGTGCATCACCTGAACATTTGATTTTGAAAAAATTAGGGAATTCAAAATAACATGAAAATTATATATGGTTTTATGTTTTGGAAAGTAGTTGGTGACGTGACGTGTATGTGGTGGAACTTAAGTGGCTCAAACCTGCAAAAAAATTAGTGTGGTACTTCAAAGTTTTATTAATCCATGGTTTAGTATAATTTGTGCAACTCAGCTAAGATTAAATTTAAATGTGCTTTAGCTATATTAATCTAAATTTACTTAAAATACAAATTTTATTTTACAAATAAATGAAACAGAAAGCAAACCAATCTTAGCATTTCTAAAGCTTTAACCAGTAAATGTTTGGAATTTTTCTTGAATAATGACTAAATCAATTGAGCACCAAAATTAGGCTCATTTAATTATCTGCTGGTTGACTCATTTATTCACATGATGGTGTAAGTGCTGGTTTGCCTGCTAAAATCCTTGTGACTACATCGGTGCATTTTTTAAAGCTGCACCAGCGGATCGTTTTTAAGCCACGTGAGCACCTGTCGTGCACTTTTCTCTCTCACAGGGCTTTTGATGTGGAGCTCCTCTACATCGCTCAGTGTTTTCAAATCCCCATAGCAGAGGTGGCTGTCAACTGGACTGAAATAGAAGGTGGGTTTTTCATGGAATATGTGGACATCTGTCTGTCCGTAATGCCAGTAATCTGGAGATCTATAAATATCTCTGCAGGGTTTGTTGTTTTGGGTTTTACTCAGATCGCTCAAGATCAGTTTGTCCTTGTTTGTTTTTGTTCTTGCTCTGCTTGACTCTTGTGTTTTGCCAGAGGTGCTGATGCCTCCCATTTCTCCAGCCTGAGATTATTTATAAAGTGTCTGTCTGTTCGCCTACTTAAATCTATCTACACCTGCTTTGAAGTGCAGTGTTAAAGCCTTTTCTGGTGAAATTATTGCACGGCCTATCAGCGGCACATATCAGCACTTTGGCACATTTCCTGTATTTGGACTATAAAAACATGATTTAGGAATTGTCTGTTTGCTCTGCCAGGGTCAAAACTGGTCCCGTTTTGGTCCTGGCTGCAGATGGGGCGAGACCTGATTTTCATTCGCCTGCGCTACATCACCGGAGCATGGAAGCTGGAGTCGCCTCGGAAGACCAACTAGCCAATCAGACAAGCCCTTATGTCATCGAGGCAGCCTGTGATAGGGCCTTTGAAACCTTTTCGGATGAAACCTCCGTCACTCACTATGATCAACAGCAAAGCATTTCACATAATTGTCTCTCCAGATGTCACTATTGGACGAGAGGTAACGACAGAAAGGTTCAAGTTCTCCACAGTGCTGCCTGTTTTTATTGGGACGTTAGCTTGGGGTGGCCACCGTTACATCATCATGTTGCCACGGTGCACAGGGTGTGCACTCTGTATGACTGATCTGTGCACCGAGTTACTCAATGTTTATTTTGTGGCCTCGTAAATGAGAAAGATTTGTAGTGAATCATAAAGCATCCGATGTTTGTGTATATCACGATTTCGGCAGGTAAAAATGAATGTTACAAGCTTTTCATAAGGGAGGAATTATTTTTGAGGAGTTACGACTGTGGGTTGGTGGGTAGGATGAAGTAAACAAAATAAAAAACAAAAATGTCACATTACAGCTTGATAATCATGTATTTGGTTTTGCTTGATGTGAAAGAATTTGGGAAGTTCTGCCTAAGATTATTCATCAACAAACAGGCTCGTTCCAAGAAGCTAACTAAGTTTTCTGAACAAAATTGCTTATTAAAACTCATTTGACATCAGGCCATGTTCCAGATTTGAAGGGAAGTGAAGTAAATAAGTCAGTAGACCTGCTTCTTGGAATAGACCTCTCATGCCTGTCTTATAAGCCTCATGTGGCCATCGTCTTGGAAAATGTCCAGCGAACGTTTTTGTGGTCTGGGTAAATGAAGTTCCTCCTATAGTGCTGTTTACTTATGCAAGCCTGAGGTCTGGCAGCAGGACTGGGGTTCGCACTGATGCAGATGTGTCTGGGGCCTCCGTAGCCCCGGGAGCGCATCCTGTTTGTGTCCTGCTGTCTGTCTGCCTGTATGTCTGTGTGTGTGTGTGTGTGTCAGGCAGGACAGAGAGAGGCAGTAAATATCATCGTCTTGCTGACCTTTTCTAGTTTGCCATCTTGAACTCAGCAGGAACATGAAAAAGTGAAAATTTTCAGGGTAGAAATTATTTATATGTGGGATATTTCTTTGACCTGTCCCCCCCCTCCTGTCTTTTTTTTTTCTGGGACTGCACAATAGCTCATTCACTGTAGGGTAGTAGGTTAAACCATTGCTTCTTCAACTTATATGTCATGTCATACACTATTTATTAGATAAGATTTGGGATCAAAGAAACCCTTTTGGGGTTCAGTGTTTGTAGATTACTCATTTTGCTCTTGCATCTATTCTTTCAGCCTCAGGGTCCCTGGATAAGACTGTGGTAGGCTCAGAATTGGACAGTTTGTGACACACTAGTATTTCGATGATCACCTAGTTTTATGCAATATCAAGGACCAGCTATGTATCAAAAAAAAAAAAAAAAAAAAAAAAACTCTGAGATTATTTTTTTTTCTTAAATACAAGTTGGTGCAGAATTTATCCAGATGGAGTGGACCAGCAAAACAAACCGTCATCAATGAGGCTGTTGTCCTTTGCCATTTTCTGTGTGAAACATCAAGAAAGATCATTTTAATCAGTGATAGTCCTCGTTTTAATCTTGGACCCCTCCTCGCAGCCTCCCAGGGGGTCGCTAGACCAAAGGGAGCCACAGGGATAGACTGGCATTTTGATGATCCATTTAAACCTTGATTGTCCAACTCTTGTTCCATGTGAATGACTGACTTTATTAATAATAATCATATGATTTGGATACAAAGAAACCCCTGTCTATGATCAACTTTGTAGTTACATACAGAATTTATAGAAACCAAATTAATTAACAATCATCAGACTATGTTCCTGTCCTCATATCATATTTTTGCTCATTTTAAACAGATTTCCTAATGAAAAGTGAAGAAAATTAACCCTTTAATTAGTGATCTGTTCACCTTTCCCTGCATGGGGACCCCTCCTCACGGCTTCTCTGGGGTCCCCGGGCCACCCTTTGGGAGACAGAGGGACAGACAGAATGCGACACACCGGCATTTCTCTGATCCACCTGGTTAATAAAACGTGATCAGATTTGTCAGGATTCCCTGAGCGGTTTCACTAGCAGTTGGAGTATTGTTACGTTCCACTGCAGTTGCTGTAAACTGTGAAAATGTCAAACTTGTAGACTGACTGTCGCCAGCAGGGCTTGCGTCATTAACTGGACCAGTCACGGCACTCCCAATAAAGGAGCGTATCCATCCGCAGTGAGCCTCTGTTATAATTCCCAACAACAGATTAACAAATTACATGTTTCCACAAAAAGAAATAAAATATGTTGAGGCTTAATATCTTCCTATGTTCGAATTTGGTAAGAACGGCGGTTAGGTAGCACTGTGTTTATAATTTACACTATTAGGATACAGGTGCTGTGTCCGTGTAGATTACTTGGGTCTGTTTGTGGTTATCACTATAAATTAGTCTTAATAAAAATCGTAATTGCTAATTTTACACGGTCCTTTTTGAAGTATTTGGCGCGTTTACCATACTATTAACATGCTGATTGAAATACCGCAGTATAACTTATTATGCTGCGGTATTTATATGTGCTCGTGAAATATATGTAAATTAGGAGTCTTAAAACATTTTGAACCTAAAATATGCGCAGCTAAAGACCAAGTCGTGTGTTCTTTCCCTCGTATTATAATTAAACCCTTCTCCTTACTCTCTAAAAATATGACACATGGTAGAAATGTATCATCATTATCGTGACAAACAGTGACAATCTTAAGGCGCATGTAAATCCCTGTGAGATTATTACACACCTGTTCGTTTGTTAGAATGATCTGGAAAAAGAAGAACAGGTGTGATTGTTTTCTCTCTTGTCTCCGTTAGTTAGAGCCAACTAGCGGTGCGTGCACGTTCCTCCGTTCACGCGCCTGAACGTGAATCCCTAAAATCCTGGGAAAGTTCCAGGAGGGAAAGGCGGAGGGATCTTGCAGGCAGGAGCTGCGGTTCCAGCCAGGCTGACGCCGCCGAGGCTGTGTGGTGCTCGACTGGGTCTGGCGGAGGAGTGGAGGCTCCGGGCTGCTCACAAACCTGTGTCAATTCTGTTACCGACAGGCAGAAGTCAGCAATTTCACTTTCAGAATAAAAGAACGAATTTCAGGTTTGGGGGAGCGACGTCCCACTGCCAATATTGTATCGTGGAACTCACGTGAAAATAGTCCCTGATATAGCCATTACTTATAGTAGACACTTATACAAGCAGGTAAACATTAATAATGGTTCTGTTCCATTTAGGTGTGCCAGTGAGTCAACATGCACTAAGTAACAGGAGCCTGGTACTAGCACATCTAAATGGAATGCAACCAGTAATAACATTATTCCTGTAAACATCCATCATGAGAAAGGTCTGCTATTGTAGCATTGCTGCTAACTTTTGTAAAAAAAAAAAAAAAAAAAAAAAACATCTTGCAAAAGTTGACTTAAGTTAACAAATTTTATAAATGTGATTTTTTTTTCTAAAAGTCTAAAAGTAATGGTTTATTTTAATTGTAACTATAGTAAGACAGTTTTTCATTTTTGACAAATTACGTGGTATCAAACTTTTTCATCTTTTGCTACTTACAGTATTTCTTCCAAATTATTATTGCTCAGTTAAGTTTAGTATATATAATAGAAACATTGTTAATTGTTATTGCTATTCTCGAGTAGTAATAGACGTTAATTGACTGGTATTAACACTGTATAACTTGTTACTCGATGCTTTTTTTTTTTAACCCACCGGATGTTTCTTTTTTTATTCAGGCTGACTTGACGCTAGTCCTCGTAAACACTCAAAACGACAAAACACACACACACACACACACACACACACACATACACACCTTCG
This sequence comes from Lucifuga dentata, assembly GCA_014773175.1. Classification (NCBI taxonomy): domain Eukaryota; kingdom Metazoa; phylum Chordata; class Actinopteri; order Ophidiiformes; family Bythitidae; genus Lucifuga; species Lucifuga dentata. The sequence continues at coordinate 90,839 of VXCM01000531.1, forward strand.
CTGTCTCAGAATGCTGTCCTGAGCTACAACAGACAGTAAAGCCTGCCCACGCTCACGCTGTCCTCGCTGCACTTGTTATCACAGCAGAGGTGAGAAAATTAACTTCTTATTTGTGTTTCCATACAGCTTTTACAAATATATTTTATTACTTAGACAATATATTACCATGTTGCTGTGGTTTAGTAGTCTATTTCGAATTTTGGGAAAGTCGTAATAGGTTGTGTGCTCAGAAGTGACGGAACAACTTTTTAGTTATTTTTTGGTTATTAACAACCAATATTGATATGACTGGCAGATTATAGCCCTATAGGTTCTGCATAGATTTTTAATCAATACTATAGCATATTATGAACACTAAACGCAGATATTCATTTTAGTGATTGTTTTCTTTAGACGTGGTTATTTGCTTGTTTTAAAGTTTATGTTGACATGTTAGAATTTTTTTATTTTGGATGCCGGTGTCTGATTACACAGATTTTAACTTTACTATCAAGGTGCATTTATGGGTTATAAGGGACAGAAGCCAGATTTTGACGAAGCAAAACGAGTCATTAGTAGTAGTAAAAGGAAGCTGGTGTGTTTACTTTTTGGGGAAGGGGTGTCCTGATGATAAAGCATTAGGTAATTAGCCTATCTGAGGCTGCAGACTCAGTGACGCCAGGCTCCATAAAGCGGACTGATGCCGCATTGAGCCTGTGCGCCTTCTGTCATCGTAAACCAGCTTTCTGTCTGCCCGTTGTTCACATTTTCCCCATTATTTCATATGGAAACAGGACAGAAGAAAAGCTGATCCACATTTCCAATTACCTGTCTGTATTATACCAGTAGAGCAGATCAAAGCTATGACTGGATGTCCATCCTAAAAAAAAAATAAAAATAAAAACAGTGGGGAAAAAGAGTTACCTGATTAACTTCTATACTACAGCCTAACATATTATTNAAAAATAAAAACAGTGGGGAAAAAGAGTTACCTGATTAACTTCTATACTACAGCCTAACATATTATTGAGTATGCTTTTGATTTAAGTTAATATAGTAAAGCTTTGTTTTTGATGCTGCTGGAGTCATGCATTTGGAAAGGGTGCGTCACCTACCTGTTAATATCCACTTGAATAGAAAACATACTTTCATTGCATTTTAGCATGCTTCAGTAATCATTCTAAGATGGACAGAAAGACAGAAACACAAAAGCACACAGACCACCCGCTTCTCCCCCCTCTATCTCTTTCTCTCTCCCCCCCTCCTGTCCTCTGATGTGTTCTGGCCAGACAGTATGGCTCCTGGGCGTCAGTGGCATGATCATAGAAACAGAGGCCAGGGAGGACATGCCTCATTGCTGTATGAATCTAGAAATGGCTCAGCCATCTCGCTCTGCTGTTTCTGAATCAGTTTCAGTGTTTGTTTCTTTTGCTCTCCGTAGACAATAGTCAAGTTGTTGACTGTGTGGGGGATTGGCTTGATGCTGATACAGTTGCTCTAACAGCAGAACAAATTTAGATCTAATACCCAGAGCATTAAATTATGTATGTATGTATGTATGTGTGTGTGTATATATATATATATATATATATATTTTTTTTTTTTTTTTTTTTTTTTTTTTTTTTTTTTTTTTTTTTTTTNTTTTTTTTTTTTTTTTTGCAGTGTTTGGATTTTGTCATCAGCCCAGAACCCCTAAAAGCTTTAATGACTTGGGCTTAGTTCCTCTAAGAAATAAATCCCAAGTCTTGATCCCCGAACCTCTGAACTGTTCCTCAAATCTTGCCTCAAGTTCAGCTTAATTAGCAGTTAATACTGTCTCTCACTTCTCTTGCCAGATGACAGAAACTTGACCTGGACTTCTGGCTGTGTGAGGAACAACCTTCCCTGCAGGAGGATCTGAATCCGAAGCTGCCAAATCCATTCTGTGCCAACATACAGAGAGGAGTTAGGGTTTGCTTTCTACTGGCAGGGGTCCAACTCCTCCACCAGCGCTGCTCGGAAGAAACAGCAGAATACAAAAAGCAGCCTCTGTGTACAGAGACTCGCTGCTCTACCGCTCTTCTCCTCACCCCTCTCACCTTCTCTGCCCTGACTTCTCATAATTTGCCCTCTCATTCTCGTACTGTCCTCACGTGACCCTCTAACGAGATCCATCAGCTCATCTTCCCACCATTTGTCCATCTCATAATGAACTCTTCTACATCCATTACGTCCCTCTTCTCCTTCACCAGCCCAGCAGTGAAGCGTTTGCTTGGCTGGAAACAGGGAGATGAGGAGGAGAAATGGGCAGAGAAGGCTGTGGACTCTCTAGTGAAGAAACTAAAGAAGAAGAAGGGGGCGATGGAGGAGCTGGAGAGAGCCCTCAGCTGTCCAGGGCAGCCCAGTGAGTATCTGCCTCAAACACAGTAGCTTTTAGCAATTAGAGAGGATGAAAAGGATGATAAAGGATGATTAGAGGATGAAAAGGATGATAAAAAGTATGAGCTATTTTGGAAAAATTCCAAGGTAAAACCTTAAAATGTAAATAATTGCTTAATAGACGTCTTTTATGGAGGCTGCAGGATGCACTTAATATAGAAGTTTTTTTGCAGTTTTATCAGATGGAGGCTTCTTTAGCTCCTTTGTGAAATGATACCCACGTAATTTACAACATCTATGGCAGACAGTCTTTTCCAGGATGAATTACAGTTTGGTATTCACAATTAAGGCAACATCATTAGATCAAATGAAGACAGATAGTTGGCAGGAATCAGATCTTGGCCATAAGCAGCAGACTGTAAATACAAAAGTACAACCAGTAATTGTGAACTTTTTGATCTTTTAACAGTCTTCAGTTGATTCACTTGTGCAAGACTTGTATTTAAAACCTGAATGACAGCAACCACAGTTTAATAGAAATATTCTCTTTAAGTTAAAATCAACATCGGTTTAACACATAGCAGGCTGACCATTCAGTAATATTATGATTTTGACTTCACAAATGATCACAACGTAAGATATAATCTTTCCCAACTGGCTCTAAGAATTTAATAAATCTGCTGAGACCGTTTTAAAATTATTTCATATTCTACAATTACAAAAAAATCATAAGTTGACATGTGGTCACTTTTAAATTCTATCATGTTTGCGCATATTTTTAACATTTGATGAATGTTTCAGAATGACTTGGAGCAGGTGGCAGTCACACCTCTGTAGCCTGCGCCTAAAACTTTGTCACATGATGAAGTCCATTATGCATTGTTAATTAACGACTAAATCAGAATATAACTCTGTCCGAAGTAGTATTGAGATCCATGCTTCAACTCTTTAGGCAAGTGCGTGACCATTCCTCGCTCGCTGGACGGGAGACTGCAGGTGTCGCACAGGAAGGGTCTTCCTCATGTCATCTACTGTCGGGTGTGGCGCTGGCCTGACCTGCAGTCCCATCATGAGCTGAAAGCCTTGGAGTGCTGCGAGTTTGCCTTTGGCTCCAAGCAAAAGGACATCTGTGTCAATCCTTACCACTACAGGCGGGTGGAGACTCCAGGTAAAAAAGCAGGACACGAGGACAAAACACGGTCTACATTTCCTGTTCAACTTAAAAATAGGATCACAAAGCTTTTATGGGTTTCCAAATAGAGGCAGGAAATCAGATATAACAGTGTTCCCAAGGTAACCAGATTTGCAGTAATATGATCTATCTCTCTCCCTCTCTCCCTCCCTTTTTTCTTCCACTCTTCCTGCTCTTCTTAGTGCTGCCACCGGTTCTGGTCCCTCGTCACAGCGAATTCAACCCTCAACACAGTTTACTGGCCAAGTTCAGGAACGCCTCCCTGCACAACGAGCCTCTGATGCCCCAGAACGCCACATACCCAGATTCCTTCCCCCCATTGCCATGCTCCTCTTTCTCCTCCCCTACTTCCTCCCTCGCCCAGTCGCCCAACTCGCAGAGTTTCCCAAACTCCCCCAACAGCTCTGCTGAGCCTGGCAGCCCATATCACATCACAGGTAGGAATCAAAGCAAGCAAGCTGATCCTGCTAGAGTTTCAGTGATAGAAGCATGTGAAATATTTGAACACAAAGCAGATAGTTTGACTGCAGCAGCTTTCAGCTTCAACTCAGAGGCTTAAACTCTAGTTTGTTATGAGCGCAAGTCTCATTTTTACCCATTTACCTTCTTTTTTTTATCATCTGTGACATGCTTTTCTAGCTGAGACTCCCCCGCCTCCATACAGCATGATGGAGACAACGCTTCAAGAGGATGTGAAGCCCAACAACTCCACGGAACCCATCAAACTCACATTTTCTGCTCCACACAGAGGTAACACAATTTCAGAGAGATAGACATTCATAAATAATAGAAGAACAATGTCCCGTCGTTAAAGCAAAACACTCATTCACATCTGTCAACCCTCGCTTGTGTTCCTGTTTAGATATGCGGCCCGTATGTTACGAGGAACCAGAGTACTGGTGTTCCATAGCTTACTACGAGCTCAACAATCGGGTGGGAGAGACGTTCCATGCCTCATCCCGCAGTGTCCTTGTGGACGGCTTCACAGACCCGTCCAACAACAAGAACCGCTTCTGCCTCGGCCTGCTGTCCAACGTCAACCGCAACTCCACCATCGAGCACACGCGCAGACACATAGGCAAAGGTATGTTCAAGGACACACAGAATTCATTTTTTTGCTGAATTTCTTCATCTAGTCTTACACGAGGACCGTGACCAACAAAAATTCATTTGATAACAGGAACATATGAGAAGCATGTTTTATTAGTACAGCTCAGAATTGACAGTAGTTAATTTCCCAACATTCACAGATTTGGTGATTTGCAGATGGAAAGACATATTAAAACCAAAACTATTGTAAATATCTGGGTAACATTAAACTGTTGTTTCAATAGCATTTCAATGACTATATTTGGGCATGTCTGACCATTTTAATATGCTAATACAAAATGAATATTTAAATGCAACTGAAACAGGTTGCATAATCTAGTTAAGTTTAAAAAAATTATAATTTTTCAATTCTGGTTTAGCCCAGTTTTAATACAGATGCTTAGATGTGCTGCTGGTGTATTGTAGGTTTTTTTTTTTTTTTTTTTNTTTTTTTTTTTTTTTTTTTTAACAATATGAGTAGTAAAGCTGAAGACAATTTTACATATTGTGGTTAAAAAAAGGGGGAAAATCCAACATACTAACATGTTTTTCTACCTAAGCCATGAAATTTGTACTTGTTAAGATGTACAGATTGAGACTGAGAATATGAATTTTCTTGACAAAAAAAAAGTCTGGTCTTAAAAGTCTGACAGTTTAAGACATTATTAGTGTCTCAGTGTATGATAGTATGGTGTAATGTCTTTCTCACTGTGTGTGTGTGTGTGTGGACTTGAAAGGAAGCACATTGCTTGGGCTTTATTTATATATATTTTATATATTATTTAGCCCAAAGATCTCCTGGTTCTTTGGTTTTTCTCATGGTTGAAGAACACAGAAAGCCAGTCGTTGGACAGAAGTGAAGCATCTTTATAGGTTGTAGTGAAGTGTGTGCTAGTACTTGTGTGTTTTGGAATGACACAGCTGATACAAAGTTTCAGTTTAGTGGGAAAGAAGCCAAGTTTGTCTCTATACATGCTCACACAGTTCTGACATTACCCAGACATTCCTCCTTTACCAGCATACATGTCCTTGTGGTTTTCCCAGGACAGGATATGAAAAGCAGTTTTTCGTTTGTATATCATGAAGTAATGAATGTTCATTTTACTTTTTGTATATATGCTTCTTTATATAAAGGAGATGAGTCTATTTTTTATATATGCTGTAACATTTAATCTGCATCACATAATTAGTTTTTATAAAGCTTGGTGTTACATTAACCCTCATAAATAATGGAAACCTTGGTAAATGAAAGCAAAATGGGATGTGAAAAAATGCCTTTATATTTATCATCTTGATCTTATATTCAAAATATTAACAAAAGTATAACCTTTAATTAAAGTAAAATGATTGAAATTATTTTTTTTTTTTTCATGAAACAAATATTTTTCTCAATGGGCCCTGAAGAGGACGTGTGTGTATATTGATCCCACGCACAGTGAGGAGGAGGAGGAGGAGGAGGAGGATGAGGATGATGATGATGATGGTTCAAGTGGACAAAGAATCTCGAAGCATCACAGCTAAGAATAGCAGATGTTGTTTGGGTTTTGGGGTCAGAAAGTTTCTTAAACTATGATCAGACGCTGACTGAGAAAAATATTTGTCTCATGACAGGAATTTATTTTTCCTTTCAATTATTTCACTTTAATTAAAGGTCATATTTTTGTTAATATTTTGAATGAAAGATCAAGGGATAAATAATACAGGATTTTTTTTTCACAGCCCATTTTGCTTTTATTTAGCAAGAATGCCAATATTTGTGGAGGAAACTAAAAAGTTATTTTTGCAAATTTTACTTTTCACTGTGTGGATTCCATTTGCCATCTAAAATACTGCATTGTTTTAAAAAACAATCTCTTCCTGTAAACAAAGCCTCAGTTTGTGTATAACAACTCATTTGTTGTTTGCAGAGAAAATGGGAAAGATTTCTCTAGATTTTTAGATGTTAAAAATTTTGTAGAATCAAAAAAAAAAAAAATTCAGAAAAGTTTAAAGATTATGCTGTAGGGAGACTAAACAATTTTTAGAAGAGACATTTTCTAAAATTGAGTAAAAATCAAGACCTTTCTAGAAAGAAATGTAAACAGATTTATTTTAGAAAATTTTCTTGATCAGCTGCTGCATCACTGTGTCATCGTGTCATTTTCTGGGTTTTTTCCTCGCAGGTCTGCACCTGTACTACGTAGGCGGGGAGGTTTACGCCGAGTGTTTGAGCGACAGCAGCATCTTCGTCCAGAGCCGCAACTGTAACTTCCAGCATGGTTTCCACGCCACCACTGTGTGTAAGATCCCCAGCGGCTGCAGCCTGAAGATCTTTAACAACCAGCTCTTTGCTCAGCTCCTTGCCCAGTCCGTCAACCACGGCTTTGAGGTCGTCTACGAGCTCACCAAGATGTGCACCATCCGCATGAGCTTCGTTAAGGTACCAAGCTTCTTTTTACGCCTAAATAATTCAACATGTGGTAAACAAGAACACTCATTACATCACACACCTCTGAACTAAAATGTGGCTTGTTCTTTTAAAAGAAGATTATTTTTTTAAATCTCGCCCTTCAGGAGAGATCTGTCCTCTGCATAGAATCAAGCAATGTCAGCACAGGGCTTAAACCCCACAACCCTTAAAGGACCATACCACCCATTTTGCATGTTTGAGCCTAATATATTCAATTTTTATACACGTAA
>VXCM01000532.1:0-24996 GCA_014773175.1 Lucifuga dentata
CCTTTACATTCTGACCCACAGGCCTAAATGCACCTCTCCCTGGGGTGTTCAAAATGTATAATCATTAAAATTCTACCAATGGATGCCATTGTAATTTCTAAGTCACATGGTTTGAATTTCCTAATGTCCAAGTTGTTGACATTAGCCTTCCAAAGCCACACCTACAAGAGAGAAGGCATCATTTTTTAATGTTCCTAAAACCCATTTTTGAGTGTTACTGTGATTCTGAATTGACTTTTTACAAGGATCGCACATCTGTGCTTACTTATCCTGGGAATATACTGTAGTGTGAATCTGAGAGCCCTGGCAATAATATAGCACCAATAGTCTATAAATATTTTAAAAGATACTGGATATAACATACTCTAATGTCTGAGTACTAGGACAAGTGCAGGCTTTTTAAAGTTAACAATGCAGCATTTTCTTGACCTCAGTGTTTTAGTGCAGATTTTCTCTGCTACTGTAAGTGCTCACAAACATGTTGAGTGTCTCTCCCAGTGGACCTGGTCTGTGCATGTGTTTGCTCTCTCTGTATTTATAGCCTGTTTTCTAGCAGAGGACTAGCTGTCCTCAAACTGCCCTTCACATCTGCAGAAACACTAGCCTGCTCCACAGTGCCACTGCACAGCCACACCCTGATATATCACACCCTCTTTTCTCAACTCCCTGATACTTTGTACCTGACAGAAATCTTATAAAACATATTTCTCAAACCAAACTAATGTTTGTGGGGGGAAAAAAATTAAAAGCATGGAATCTCAACATAACCCATAAACTTTGAACAAGAAATCTCTATTTTATATATTTATATACCTTTAAATACTAGGGAAATTTGATGCTATTGTTAGCCTTCTGCTATTTTTAAGCAGGTGTGCATTTCTGTCAGGCTGACAATATATATATATTTATTTTTTAAGGTCTTAGTTACGAAAGGTACACGGTTATTGTGTTTACAGAATCATGGCACAGTGACTTAACATGTAGACATTGCAATGATTCCACATGTGCAGCATTAATTTGAATGGCCCACCCAAGCAGATTGACCCACAGCTGAAATGTTTTTGTATTTTTGTATGTAATATTTCCTTCTTTCATGAGTCTGCATGGAAATTGTGCAGTTGATTGAAAGTTTTAAAAGGTACATTCATACGCAAGTTTTCATTTGCATGTGAAGGCATTGCTGTTTTGCATCCAGTTCTTAGTGCGGAATGCTTCCCTGAAGTCAACAGCCGTAATAGTCATCAACCTGTGAGATGGGAAACATAGTACTGCGTGATTAGTGTTGAAAGTTTTAAAAAAAAAAGGCATACAGTATATTATTATTTCCTGGATACTTTTGAAGAATGGGCAGCTTATTTGGGTTTGGATTTCATTTTCATTGAGTTCCCTGTTCTCATGTATGATAGCTGTGTAAAACAACTATTCCAGCTCAGTGTCCATATGGCTTCTCGCAGCAGTTGTTTGCCTAAAGCCCTTTTCCTAGTGACCGTGTCAAGCTGCTTTCCCCGGATCATGGGCCCTTGACAGGAGAATAGATTGCATGTATTTATATTTCACAGAAAAAAAAAAAAATTAGCAGTCTGTTGCCTGAGGGTTTAGTTGCCTATCACGTCCTTCACAATTGTTGGAGAGTGAACATGTCACACTTTAATCTGTCAGCATGGGCAAGAAGAAGAATGTTGTTTCAGGTTTTAAGAAGGAAGCGTACAGTAAATGAAGTCTGCAGGCCAGGGCTGCTGTAAGAGTTGTCCACCAAGCTACTGCTTCCACATATCGGGCATTGGATAAGCAGAATATTGTTGTACTACCTTAAATGTGGTTTAGAATTCTGCCAGTTATGTTATTTGTAGTGCCAACTAAATCAGTGTTCAAATAGCTAATAGCCTAATGCTTATTCAAGTGGAGGATCTGGGAGACAAAGGCTGCTTTTATCTCTCAGATGTCTACTTTTGAATCTCCTATCCCCCATGCATCCTCAGCCTGACAGTGTAATCATGGACCAAGACAGCGTTTTATGGGGTCTTCTTTAATAACCACCAGTACCACTTGACCTCTGTGAGTCCCTCAAAGGCACCACCTCCTTCAGCCACCCCCTACCCCCGCCTCAGCCTCTGTCATACAGGAGCAGGCTTGCTGTCCCTTCACATCACCCTCCCTTTCTTCCCAAATATTTCCTGAGTCCCCATCCTCTTTGCTGACATGCCCAGATGCTCCACTAATGTCCTGTAGGTCTAAAGGTCATGCCTGACCTGTCATGGTGGATTGGGCCTCAGACATAACAGGGCTCTTTGGGGACAACAGCAAGACATGTCCATCTCCCCGCCAGTCATTTCTCACAGCTAAAAGATTGAGTAACCACGTGTCATACATNCACACACACACACACACACACACACTTGTAAGCGACTAACTGTTGCAATTTATTGTTCCAGACTAATTAGACTTTAGAGAAACAGTTCTTCACAGACCAATTATATTTTTTATTTTCTTTTAGACATCTAAAGGGGTTTTACCACAATTGAGTGGATGAAACTTGCTTGGTCATTTTTGAAACACAGATAAATTACAGTTTGGAGACATGGTGGGGTGTGGCCATATTGTGGTGAAGCTTGGCCTTTGGAAAGCAGCAGCAAGAAATATTGTTTGTTCCACAGGCTTATTGTAGCCATGAATAGTTGTAGCTGTACCAGGTGATGCTTCTGTTATTCAGTACACCTGAATACTGAGTCAGGTCCTGCAGAGGAGTAGTCAGAACCTGAGAACCTCAGCTGGTACAGTGATGGAGATGGACACGTGGCTGAATGTATGTGTTTAGCTTGGCTGTAAGTCTCCCCATGTGTTTCTGTGTGTCTGTATGACACGGGTTCTTGGTGATAGATGAGGATGTTTCTATTTCCTCTGGAGCCTCCTGACAGGTCATCCATCCTTAAACAATTTGGCAATGCCCTCAGAGCCTGAGAAGGCTGAGAAGAGATGGGCCACACAACTGACAGTAGCCTTAATGAAAGACTCATTGGAGGCTCCAGGCAACCAGGAGGCAAGTGGTTTCACTGTCTAGGATGGATGAAAGAATAACATGCTGTCAGGAATGGGTGGTCGTTGAAGCAGGGGGACATTATGAGATTCTGTAGGCAACAAGGATAGGGGTGGTAGAGCTGTGGTCAGGTGAGTCAGCATGGGATTCAGAAGTGGCGCCTTAGGCTTAAAGATTACTGGGAGTGCATAAATGTCATCTGAAATGGAAGATAAAAGCAGGACACCTTTTAAAACGAGCATACAGGCAGATTGAAATACTGTCAGGCCAAATCATACCTAAAAGCGTAAACAAAAGAGTTTTGTTTTGTTTTTTTAAGAAGAGCTGCATGTCAGTTAATAATTACACCAAAACTGAACTCAGTCTTAAATGGCTCTTATCTACAATCAATTAGTGAGATATAGTGCAATATATTGCAATAACATAGTGTGTCTGATATACATATTAAATGAAACCAGTGAGGAAAAAGTTTGGGTTGCTGTCAGGCATGGAGATTTATTGGGTGTGGCTGCACAGACTTGTGTTTTGTCTCTGTGTCAGCCCTCTAACTGCAACCTAAATAACCTCTTAGTACTTGCTGGCTCTTTGTGATGGATGAACATGTTTTAGTCAGGTTAAAAGTCCACTTCCAGTCACTCACTGGGGCAACCAGACTTTAATCTTGAACCTTGCAAGGCTACCTATAATAGCCATGGTGAACAAAGTTACAGACTTGCTCCAATGAGCTAAGGCTGGATGGATGAAACTCTGGCTTTTGTCCGACTCCTCAGATTACCCTACTCTGTTCACAGGCACAGTTACATTAGCTGTCCCTCTCCCCTAATAAAGCTTGTAAATGCATGGGAACAGTGGAGCAGAGTCACCATAACAGGGTTCAAATTTGTTTTGACTCTCTACGCTGACATCGCCTTGTTGCAAGTGATTGCTTTCATTTTTTGAGAGCAGGCTGTCTTTCCTGTGGAAGCAAGCCAAGCACAAAACGAGGTAATAAAGACAGCATTAGCAGTCTAATTAGACTACAGACCTGCTTTGGAATAACAAATCATTTCATCACGTCGTTCACGATTGGGCATCACAGCTCATCCGAGTAGCAATATTTCAAAGCCAATTTTCTGCACTTCAGCTTCACCAACTTTTGTCAATAAATCACCTCTCATATCCATATTTATTGCACTGAGAATAGGAGGCCAGGAGTGCTCGGCCTAGATAATGAAGACAATGTTTCAGGATGGATTCAAATCCCTTTGTGAGGTTTAACACATCCCATTGATGCTCATATTCCATTCTTCTGAAATAGGCTGATGCATACACAGCCCTTATAAAACTGACTTGATGTGAGCTCCATGTCTAGTTTTTTAGCTACGCATTAAATTACAGTATCCCTCGGTCTTGTGTATATATTTCGCTCATTCTAATGGCTTGATTCATTAAAGAACATTGCCTGGGCCTCATTATAGTACCTTGTACTTAATAATGAATCAATCAGAATATATACTTAAATATACTTTGTGTATGTGTTGATGCATGTACTATACCAAATAATGGCCTTCTTGATGAAACCTACTCTTTCACTGTATGATGCGCGTGCTGTTACACCCAAGAACTGTTGCGGTCTCCCAGGAATTAAATCAAATATCCCAATCCTGCTCTGATTGAATCTGGCAGAATCTAATCCTACTGTACCTTTGAGTGGAGATAACAAGTGTGGTTCTGTGGTCACAGTGGATACTGTTAGCATCCATATCCATACATCGATAGTTCTGCTCTCACGATGAGAGAAAGTGGGATTATGTGTTTTAGCCCTTCAGATTCCTTTTCCCTCCTCTCCCTCCCCTTTTTTCTCTCTCTGTGGAAGGTCGTCTGAAGGAGGTAATCCCTATTCCTCTCTGTTTTTGCTTTCTTTTATCTGGGGCTTTGTGGCTAGTGCTGGAGCCCATCCACTGCAGGAACCAGCAGACAAATGGAGGAGCACACATGAGCATGATGCATGAGATTGCTGCCTTTTATCCCCCTTGTATGAATAACAAAATAAGTGTCTCACTATAAAGCTTACAGCAGAGACATTTTAAACATGTATGAGTTCCAGTTTTCTAATACATAGTGCAAACTTACTTATAGGATATGACCAGCATGTCCCTTCCTGATTCAAAAACAAGTGTGTGTGTGGACAGTGTTCTTCCTGAAGTTTGAGAGAAAACCCAAGAGACGAGAAGCTGATTTTACATTCAGCTGATATCTGATATATTTATGACTTGCCATCATTTGTTTACTATTTGTCTTTGGTGGATACAGGCTGCAGAGCTTCACAGGGAAAGACCTCCTGTCAGGCTGTATTGCTGTTGTGTTTGGTTTGATGAGCTCTAGCTCTGACTGTGAACGAGGATTGCGCCATGCCTCAAAGCTTTCTCATACACTTGTTCTCCTCTAACATTTAAACATTCCAGAGTGTGAGCTGAACCCTTTCATTTAGCTAACTCAGAGGCAGTAATGTAACAACCACAAGCTAGACCCTGGTTGTTTGTGCCAATTCAATGTCAAATCCATTTGGCAGTGATGATGTGTCTCAACTCAACACATTGACTGATGGGATAGTAAAAATGAATCACCTCAGGAGGGAGGGGAGGGGTTAGCCATCAAAGTTATGCTAGTGAGGAACATTACCCTCCTCTGTATATAATGAGACATATTTAAAATAGCATTCATCCCCTCCTTTGAACCCTAGGTCACAGTGTGGAATCAATCCCTCAGGTGATTGAAAAGAAAGCCATATGTGTCTGAGGCCGAGAATATTAACCAAGGTCATACATGCTGCACACGCGATACGCAAGTCGAATAGATGCTCCCTTAGAATTGCTGAGCACGATTAAATCAAAGCTTAGAATTACATTCAGGCTCTAAATCATTGGTCAGGTCATTAAGTGAGCTCTGGGTTTTCTATGAGCTATTACTTTCAATTGAATTATAGTATTATTCCACATAATTTGGTTTGGAGATTAGCACATCATACAGGCTACAGTGTTCCTTTTTGCTTCAAAATGACCAAGGAAGACAGACATTGGAAAGAGGCGTTTAGGGTGGACAATTCTTTTCTAATAAATTTCTGCAGAGTATTAGCAAATAATCATTATTTTTGCTTCCCATTATTTCATAGAGTGCATTATCATAATGGCGTTATTGTGTAATATTTGATAATTACTTAGTGTTTACAGTGTATATTGTGTCATCAAGCTTATTATCAGAGTATATTCTAGAGTATTTAGTCATTAAAGTAGCTGTCACTTTCCCTTTGAGTATTGAGGTTTAGAACACACAAAAGTAGAGTTGTCTCTATAATTAACTGTGGTGGGATTTCATAAATGCTTATGTGTGGGTTCACCATCATTGGTTCCCCGTAGTTAATTAGATTTACTGCCATAAATGATTCAAGTGGTTGTCAGTGCCAGCATTTGGTTTTATATTTCCATATGGAAGGGTCCACCTCATAAAAGCAACAAACTCCATCAATCACATTCACTGATATTGGACTGTGAAAATTTGCTCCTTTTAATAACTGCATTGGTGAACCTTGAGAAATGCAAATTAATAGCGCAAGTGAGAAACCATAATCCTTTGTGTGCCTGGTAGCCTCCCATGTTGTTATTCAAAGTGCTGAATGGGTGGTAATTAAAATCTTTTACCTATCCGGTAGACTTGTAGGGAATGAAAGTGATCTCTGTTATGAACATGAGACATAAAACATTATGGTTTGTGGATACCCTGGTTTGGATATGGAGTTTTGGCCCTAAAACCAGACCCAGCTCTGCTGATATGGATTCTGTATTAATCAATACTTAAGCCTTAAACCACTAAAGCTTTGAATGAGTTTGATCCTGATTAAATTCAAAATTTTACCTTGCCATAGGAGTGCTATTTGACATTGCTGAATTTTTATGTTATATTATTTATTTACCTTCATTTTTATACCTAGGGCTCTCTTATACCTTGGCATATGTTAGATGTTTTGCAAAGGAACACGCACAAATTGATCCAGTCCAAACCTGTCAGACTGAGTCAGGATTAATCAGGTTGAACTGAGAATCAAATCTCTAGTGGGAGTGATGAGCTGCATCTAGTTGTTTCTTCAGCTTTCACCGATTTTAAATGGAACACTTTGGTCAAAGTGTTAAGACAATAGCATTCTCAATGGCCAATTTGACAAATTATACAATTTTGAATTTGATTTTATCACTCACATTTTATACCCTTAACATTGGGTTATCTGGCATTTGTTGTATGCAGATAGTAGAGTCAAGCAACCTTATATAGAGTCCCAATTTTAACAAAGTCATTTTGCGCTATCTCAGCCGTGCATATATGGCCACTATTTGAAGTTAATGAGACTTGAGAAAGATATTAACCCCCTGCAATGTGTGATAACAAGACAATAATGATGTAAGCATATTTATAGTCTTGTAAAGGTGTTACCACATGGATAGCTAATTAAGCAAGTGGGAGATAAGCGACACCTTTTCTGTAATGACTTAAAAAGGTCAGTATCTAATACTGCCTCATTGGGCAGAATGTCAGCATTATGAAGAGGATATAAAACATTGCTTCAGCACAGTAACATATACAATGCTACCACAGTCATCAAAATCATAGTGAAACACAAAGATTAGCATTGCCTACAGTCACAGACAGTATCGTTTCTATGTTTGGTCAATGTTTAGCTTAGCTGATGATTGAAAAACATCTGTGTCTTAGTCTTTGTTCCATAGGAAATGTAAAGCACCATATACATATACACAGTGCTGAACATAAATCCTTGCAGGAGTGGACATCATGAAAATGGAACGCTATACTACTATTATAATACTACTGATAATGAACTGACAAGACCCGTTCTGCTACTGCTCTGCTATAAACCCCATCGGCAATTTATGAGCCACTCAGTGGTGGGATGACCACTCACCCCACCCCTGTTCCCCCCTCCCAAGACAACAGTCAACAACCTTGCAGATGACAGTTACAGCATCAGTTAACATGAGATGCAAAGGCCTTTTGAAAACATGTTGTGTGACAGCGTGGAGTGCAGAGGTCTGTGGACTGAATATAGTACATACTGGATGAAGTTGTCGGTCCATCATTTGTCGACTCTGCTGTCAAGATATTCTCACCAAGCCAGCTGTGACATTTTAAAAGTCTGGAGCAACTGTCAGACAGACTGCTTTTGAAATATACGATATATATAAAATAATGTAATATTGCACATTCAGTTAGATGACCTTACAGCCGGAGGACAGTGATTTCAATTATTCAGGGGAATGTAATTACAAACCTCAGCATCCAGTGCTGTGCAGCAGTGCAGTTTTGCCACAAGCAAAGATCATCCAGGGTCTGTTTTTATTGATATTCTCATTTCTGCCCCGGTCAGGCATTTCAGCAATCCTAGACCACAGATCTGCTGAACACAATTAGGGTAGTGCCTCCCAGGAGGAGCAGGCCGCATAGAAGGCCTGGATAACAAGGCTACACTGAATTAGTAATATGGTAAATAAAACACCGTTCGGATGGAAATCCCAATATGCCAGGCCCCGGAGTCACAGAAACTCCGATTTAGAGAATCTGTGGGGTCTAACAAACATGTTGTGAATGCTATTGATCTAGAATTGCCTAAGCAAACAAGAGGTTGCAGATATCTCAGGATCTCTTGCCCTCTATGTTTTGCAAGGATTTATGATATTAGGGTTTCAGAAATAATCTGCTATTTCAAAATTAGTTTCGCAGTAGCAAGCAGTCAAAATTGAGAGACTATATCTGTCTCAGTTTAGAGTTTTTCCATGCCATGAAATGTTTGCATTATACAGTATATGAATAGTTGTATGTACATGCATAGTATTTGTAGTGGCATAATTTTTTCTTCAAGACTTAATACTGGACAGCATACAGCATATTATGAAACCCAAGCACAAAGACAGTTGAGTGTAAGCTAGTTTGATTTAGACCTCTTTGATGAGTTTGGGGGATAACAAATCTGTTTTACTGAGGGTGATTGCAAAACAATACTCGGATCTCTAAACTGGCCTTGCCAATGTTGGCTCTCGACTGTTGTTATTTAAAAGTAGCAATTGAAGAAGCTGAAAAAAAAAACCTGTGATCATTTCTTTCAGCAGTTATCTGATTGGGTGCATTCCCTGTGCAGTATAATAGTTGTAATTTGTTGTTTTCATGTGACCAACCAGGATTATTGTTTTCCATAATACTTCCAACATTAATACAAATTAAATGGCTTTGCATAACCTTATATGAAAACATAATCTTACCATTGCACATCAGAGATTACTTTGGTTGATTTAAGATATTGTCAGCATACATGTTATCCTGGTAATTTTGGTGATAGACCTTCAAAGCCCTAATACTATAGCAGGTATCAAGCCTCTGTTTTTAAGGCAATAAAATCACTCCAATACACAGCTTATGTCTCCACTCACCTTTCAGAAGCCTATGCTTCTCTATCCACTTTGCTTGCAGTGGCAGTGGAGATGAAATACTGGCCCCCAGAAAGCCATTTGGCACCTAATTGAGCAATCCTATTACTTTTCTCTCCCTTTAGACTGTGACTTTCATTGCTTCAAAGCGATGGTTGGAAGCGGGTGTAAATTATTGTGTTACACTAGGTGTGAGTACAAGTGTATTTAAGTAACTTTGTTGTGATTCTTTCTGTGTGTGTGTGTGTGTGTGCGTGCATGCGCACACATGCTCATGCAACTCTCCTCACCTGAGCTACCACAGATATTAAACATTGATTGGGTTCAGAGATGGACCACACTTACCAGAAAAGACTCATTGCAAACTCATGGAGTGGCTCATGGAGGGCCAGTCCACTATTTATGATCGTGAACATAACTCATGAATACTAAAAAAGAAAAAGCTCAACAGCAACTAAACGCCTACTAAAAAAACTCAAGGACTGCTAAACAGCTACTAAACGGCTAGTTAAAAAAAACACAACAGCAACTAAACAGCTACTAAAAGAACTCAACGTCTACTAAATGACTACTAAAAAACTCAACAGCAAATAAATGGCTACTGAAAAACAACTCAACAGCTACTAAACAGCTACTAAATGGCTGCTAAAAGAAACTCAACAGCAACTAAATGGCTACTAAAAAACTCAATGGCTATTAAACAGCTACTAAAAAAGAACTCAATGGCAAATAAGCAGCTATTAAAGGGCTACTAAACCCTATTAAGCGGCTACTCAAAAAAACTCAACGCCAACTAAACAGGTACTGAAAAAAACTCAATAGCTACTAAACAACTACTAAACTGCTACTAAAAAAACTCAATGGCGACTAAACGGCTACTAAAAAAATCACAATGGCAACTAAACGGCTACTGAACAGCTACTAAATGGCTATTAAAAAAACTCAATGGCAACTAAACGGCTACTAAACAGCTACTAAAAAAACCAAACTGCTACTAAATGGCTGCTAAAAAAAAAAAAAAACTCAGCGGCAACTAAATGGCTACTAAACTACTATTTTAAATTTTCTCCATTAAGCTGAATGCAGACAGCATTCAAAATGTCTTCACATCATCTCCTC
The DNA here is from genome assembly GCA_014773175.1 of Lucifuga dentata. Taxonomy (NCBI): domain Eukaryota; kingdom Metazoa; phylum Chordata; class Actinopteri; order Ophidiiformes; family Bythitidae; genus Lucifuga; species Lucifuga dentata. The sequence goes on from VXCM01000532.1 coordinate 10,621, forward strand.
TTTCAGTTCACTTAGCACTCGGCATACTATTATACTACAGTTCAAACTTCTTCAGCTGCCTCTTCTTCCACATCTTTTCTAGCAAGTTTCAAGAAATCATTTCAAGCAGTGGTTTTGCATGCAAATCACCTTGTTTCTTCAGAAACTGCAACTTCTAGTTCATAGTGCATCTGTGCTCCTAGTTGTTACACTACACACATACACACACACACATTTAGATTAACCAGAAAAAGTACCTGCATAATTTACATGGAAGACAAACATCTGAAAAAGAAACGCAACATGAATGCACTACAGCAGAGCAAAAAAAAAAAAAAAAAAAAAAAAAAAAACATTGTCTGTTTAATGCTCTGGCAAACTGGAGACCACATGACTAATGTTGCATTCTCATGCGTGCTCTGATTTTGTTCTGTCTCCATAGGGGCCCATCAGGACTTTAAATGCACGGCAGCTGCCCAGGCCTGTTCCTTTGTCCTCTATTTTATATAATCAAATAAATCACAGGGATGGAAAAAAAATTGGCCTGTCTTTTTCTTTTGGGGTAGTTGGTGATGCCAAGCATGCAGCACACCTTGCTGCATAATTGAACATGCTCCATTAGTTTTAATTTTACCAGGTTTATTTATTCTACTTAAATGTCCTGTGGAAACCCAGTAAGTGTTCTGCCATTGCACGCCAGCTAATTTGACTGCATGAATTCAGAACAATGCAAAAGTGCAGTGTGGAGAATTTGTGAGATGACTGCTTTCAGCTTCAATTTGTTTGAACAATATAAATGATTTTGACTCACTTCATTTCCTTTGCCTCTGGTGGCTAATGTCTTGATCCATCTAAAGATAGCCTAGAACCTTTAATTACTCAGAGTGCTATTGATCTACTAGTTCTCATTCAGTGGTAGAGAAAAGACTAGATTCTTAAATTGAATAGTTTATACACATCTATTCTTTTTAAACATTAATGATACTGCTACAGCAAAAATATCTGTCGGTCTTTTCTGAACTAATTCACTTCATTAAACCTAGTCCTCCTCAGGGTTGATGTCAGTGATTTATTTTTGTCAAAAGGTTGCTGTGAATTTCTAGCAAAGCCGTGGTGAGATAGTCCCCTCTGTGCACTTCATAGTGTTCTTTGTGATTTCACTGCAGGTCAGTGCTTATTGAGGGCCAGCTCTGACTCTGGGGAACCCAACAAATTTTGGCTTATCAGCCCTGGCAGCACTCTTCACGGACCACGGAGCCCCCTTGGGCCAGAAGCAGCCCACATACTGGGATTGTTGCTTATCCTGCTGGATCTGGTGTAAAGGCTACTATCTGTCTGCCCAAGGCCCAGAGCAAAGCAACATAGAGGCTGACCACTTTTGTCATCTAGGAAACCAAAATTTCTCTATTTGTCGCCCTACTGTAAACATACAAAATCACATAATTACTCAAACTCACACATGCACAACTAGAGTGAATAATACCGCTCACAAACACGTGCACCCAACCAAACATTATGCATGAAAACCCAAATAGGACAGACCATTACAGAGAGGGAGAGTGGTCATGCTATCACTAGTTATCACATATGTGGAAACCCAATTTGCAGTTTGGTTCAGCAGCTCTGAGACCATTTTGTGGCATCAATTATTTTAAACACTTGCTTGCGGGCCATAATTGCAGCAGGACAGGGGACCATGTTTATTCATGTGGTCATGCCTTGCCGGCCTTTCACCTGTGTGCATCTCTGCTGAATATTTATCTGTTCACACACACCCCCACTCCCCTCCAACTCCAGCACTCTGCAGATACACAGAAAACCCCCAGCAAGACCCCCATCAGGCTGAATCCATATAAAGACACACTCAGTCCCCTCCACAATCCACAGGCTCCTCATAGTCTTAGTTGTACCATCACTATATCAACATATATACAGTATATACTGTATATATCATGACTGAGTACAATAAACCAAAGGCATTGCTTGCCATACAAATGCCTCAGTTAAATTAGTTTTAATCCACATTCATTTTATAGCCAGATAAAATAGATGTCAAGATTAAAAAATAATAAAAATCACCCACTGATCCCATGTGAGTCTTGCAAAACGGTTGATTATATATTCAGGATCTCAGAATATATTCAGAATTTCTCCTGATGTATGAGGAGAAGGAAAACATGAGAAAAGGCTGCTTTTAATAGATAACAAATAAGCTGGAGTTCCCCGCCCTACTGCTCGTCTGCATGGAGCCCCATGCTGGGAGTGATAATGCTTGGACATGGTCCTTTCCCTTGCCCTCTTTCCTGAGCAAGGGAAATGGGGGGCAGGGGACCAAGGCAGGGTGTGTTGTGTGGATAGCGGTCAATGGGCTGGTGTTGACAGCTGCACCACTCTCTGTCAGGGGAAAAACCCATGCCAGTCATGATTTGCCTGGTATAACCTGGCCCAGTGTTTTGTTTTAAGGCTCACTGGGCCACTTCCAGGCCCTTCCAGCAAGTCTCTTTCAGAGGGAGAGAGGCTATATTAAATGATAAACGTTACTTATTTCATTAAATTTTGCTTTGAATTCATGCTTGACTGAGCATAGCATACTTTGCTAACCAGTCAGCCTCCACTAGCCTTTGTTTTTCGATGCAATTAATTAAAACTGAAGCAGGTATAAAGAAACTCACATCAGTTAGTGGTAAATTGTTCTAGTCAACTGTTCATTTTCTTCTATTTCTCTTTTCCTGTGAGCATTTGATGTGTAATTCCTGGGAGAGGCCAAACTGGTTAAGGATCACTGCTGTGGGACTTGCTTTGCTCAGGTTGCCAGAAAACAGCCGTTTCATCGCTTGCACACTGAAGCAGCACAGTTCGCATGGAAACCAGATCAAAAGCTGGGCAAAAGTGAAGGTGACAATGACAGAGACTTGTTCATATCAACACTGACACACAAACCTCGGGTAAAATAGGGAAAGTTTAACTGAGGGAGGTATGAAGAATATCTTCAACAGCCAGAAGTAGGATACATGTCAGATAATCAGTGATTCTCCGTATGGTTTGGGAAAGAGAGACAGATAGATAGATTAAAAGAGAGGGCGGAAAAGGGAGAGAAGCTACAGAGAGCATGATGAAAAAATGAGAGAGGGATTTAAGATTTAAGAAGGGATGAGGGCGGGAAGAAGAGAGGACTCCCACCAGATGTGAGAGCATTAATTACTCCTAATCAAAGACTGTGCCAGCCTGGTGACAGTAGCAGGCATGCAGGAGACACTCAAGGTTATTAGTGGCACACATACAGTAAATTTTCTCTCTCTCTCTCTCTCTCTCTCTCTCTCTCTCTCTCTCTCTCTCTCGCACAAACACACACACACACACACACACCATTGCATGCCCATATCTGAGGCTTTCCCATGAGCATGTGAGAGCTGTGTGAAGACGTTGATTGGTACCGTGAAATTAACTCCAAATTTAGTGCAAACAAACAAGTCCTGAAAAATTCATCATCCCTTCTTAAGTCACAGCAGTGTAGCTGGAAATGCTCCATAATGTCCATGAATTATGATTCTCATTGATCCAATTTCCAAAAAACAACAGCAGCAGCAAAAAAAAAAAAGACACATGCACTGATAATACGTTAACAAGAGACATAAATACTGCATTTAACTGTGAGAGTACTTGTCTCACTCTGTTAGTGTTGCTCTAGGTGTGTGGAGTCACTGTTTTTCTGCAGCACTAAGAGGATTACAGGTTGTTTGTTACGGTTGGTGTCTGGGTAATGGAGATAAGGCAGAGTGTGTTGCAGGTGTACTAACCAAGGAAAGTTGACTTATGGAACACAGCAGCCATGGACAGGCAAAAGTTTCACATTGTGCCACAGATTGTTTCCAGTTGATAAGTTTTTAAAGAAAGTAATTAATGGAAATTTTGCAAAAAAAAAAAAAGCTTTTTTTTTCGTTTGGTTGTTTGGTCTTATTGTTAGACAAAGTGGTCAGGCTTGACTGCGCATGTTGTGGGTTAAAGTAGCACGTCTAGGGGTCAGGAAACTTCAGATAGCCTAGCTGAAGTAACTTGTGATCTAATTATGGTTTTAAAATATGGACACGCAAATCTTTTTGATTGATGTCTACCATTTAGCAGCTCAGTTGAGCAGAAGCACAAATAGATGGCGAACTGTTGTGGCAGTCATCATTACAGCCTCTCCTTTTGCTGCTCCCTGGGGGCCTCCGTATCATTGGGCTCACTCCAGTGCTAATAGCCCTGTCTAAGAGCTAGCAAGGCACCTTTCGGAGGTAATGCTCCCTGCTGTAATTTAGCTTGCCATTCAACTGTGGCATGTCCCGAGCACTGCAGGAAATTACCACAGAGTGCTGATGTGTCGAATTTCCCCCTAAAGAATATCTCTTGTGCAGACAGAATTATGAATGATGCATGCAGAACAAGTCAATCAGTCTAGCATATGTCTTTGAATAAGTGTGTGTGTGTGTGTGTGTGTGTGTGTGTGTTACATCCATGGCACATACAGTACATCCATTCCCCCAGTGTTTTCTGCTGATTGCACAACAAATGCCAACTAATCAAAATTCCAGCAGCGTCCAACTGCAACCTTTCTGTATGTCCCTCCCTGAAATCTGACATTGTGCTTTACATGTATGAATTTCAGCCAATTTATGGACTCCATGAATGCTCCCATCTCAATTTCACCTCTCATTGACCCTGTCGACAGAGCCAGGAGAGCTCTGTAAAAACCTATGAGTCACCTCAGTTAGGCTTGGCTGAGTAGAGGAGGAGGAGGAGGACTGACTTTGACTGCTCAGCCTGTGGATTACTCCTCAATATGGGATTATGCTCCAGTGAATGAGTGCAGACACAATACCAGCAGCTCAGCTCAGAACAATGCAATGGAAATTTAGCCATGGAACGGCAACGGAATATCTACTGATCTGGTATCACTCAGCATAGGCCTGCACTGCTTACTGTCATTCACACTTGTCTGTTTCGCCTTAATCAAGGATAAGTATTTCAAGATACCTGCCAAATCAGACGCACATCTCCAAGCTTTGTAATGCTGAGTGACACTTGAGTGTGTGTGAGTGTGCGTGCAGGAGTGTGTGTTTCAAATATTGCTGTCACAGTGATAGCCTAGGGTGTCTCTGACCTGAAAAGAGTATTTAGCCCCTCTACATCGCTCTGCTGCAGTGTCTTTGACTTAAACTTCGAAACGCTTGCAATACCATAGCTGTGTGCTGTTTCACCCACTCATAACCATTTATCATTTGGGTCAAAGGGGTTATAATTAAGATTTTTAATGTCCCACAGTGTAAAATGACTATAATATTGTATATCTGCAGTGGTTTGATAGCAGTGATTCAGCGATTATGTCATCAAGCGCTGAGGTTTTCACTTTTCATTCAGCTTTTATAACAGAAAATCCCCACCCAGTGGAACTTCCAAACATACCCAATTCCCCTTTATTTTGTTTCTTAAGCTAATAAAGCAAATGACATATTGCAAGATGAAGCAAGGCCTCTTGGGTAGTCATTTTGGATCTCTGGCTTTACATGTTGTAAATATTTTACTGAAAAATCACAGGTCACCATGAGCTGTGCCAGAGAAACATCGCTGCTGTTTCAATTCCACGACCACCTACATTGTTGGATAACAGTCATATAATAATTAGTGCCTCCTTGAGCAGATAGCAGGATGTGTTAACAGAGATCTTTGTTGAGCAAGACTTCATAGTTATGGTGGTTTGTGTCATTATTTTAATAGTGTCCTGCTAAAATAAGCCTTAGCTTAGTATTTGGATTGTAGCAGCCAAATACATGGGCATACTGGGATCTAATAGGGCCCTCACCAGTTATACCATCTGTACCACAGTGCCTTATTTCATGCCCACTGATTCAATTTGGAACAATTTAAAAAATATATTAAAAATATACATTTACTATGAGATTGGTGTCTGATCACTATGCATAAAGTTTTTCATGTGCAATAAATGTATGAAGTTCAAAATCTCGTTTACAAAAGGACTATTATTGTTCATTGCTAATTAAACCATGAGCTATGTTTTGATATTTAAGAAAAGTTTCAACACTGGCCTTACATCTTTTTTTTATTTCAAGGAAATAATAACAATAGCATCTCTGTGAGATCAGTAGCATCACAGATGTCAGTTATTTAGAATGATACTGCCAACATGCATAGTGCTACATGGCATTTTGTATGCACAGTTTTAATAGCATGAAAAATATGTAAATTGTGCCCAATTTCAAGACTGTCTTAGGTTGCTAGAGTTCATTTCTAGTTAAAAATATTTTTGTAGTAATTCCTTTGACAGTGTGTTCTTTCAGCCCGGCAAAATGCTAAATTATTAGATTTTTTTTTTTTTTTTTTTTTTTTTTTTTAGGGAATACAGGGTGTCAGACAAAATGTCAGCTTCATTTCCAAATATTGAAGTTGTTCTCTATATATAACGTGGTTTATACCTGTACATCATGCTTTACTAATGTTTTCTTTATCTTGATATTTCTTTAAACAATTCCTGAGATGTATCATAGGTTTACATTTACAGATCAGGCTGTACAGATACGGTATGTGGGTGAAGCCAGAAGCTGCATAGTTTATATATTGCATACTTACTAAAGGGGGAAAGTGAGATATTGCAAATATCTGCAAATATTTGCTTTTAAGGTGGATTTGAAAGATGTCTATACTGAACATACTGTACAGTCTTATATGAAATCTAAAAAATGACTCAATGTGCACCACATAAAGTTGTGGTTTCTGTTACAGACAAACACAAGAAGATCACTGTGAGACACAAGAAAGTAAAGTAAAACATCAAACAGTCCTCACCTCTTTTACTACATGAAGTACCATAGCTCAGTAAAAATACCACAGTGGGATTTCCTACTTAAAGAAACCATAAATGTGTTAAATCGCAAGCCTCAAAATAACCAAATGCTTAACATGTCTCGAATGCAGGTACATATTAGAATGGAGATATAGATAAATTAATACAATAAACCTGAAGCTGCTATACATGTACAAATGTTTTAATTATATAAACCTGTGGACTGGCAGGTTTATATGTGAATTTGTTATCGGATTACAATATCTACCATTTGATAATGTCTCTCTTTCTCTTAGTTTCCTGCTAACACTGATGTCTTCATTTCTCAGTCGCCCGTCTCATCTCGTGAGATTTTAGTCATTCTCTGTGCAGGTTGTGTCTCAACCTCTCCATGCCTCTTCATTCCGCAAACCACTTCAGCAGATTTCAAAACCATTTTGCATCGAGTTTATCACTCGTGAGATGCCCTTTAAGAAGAAAGGAGAAAAAAGACCCTCCATCAAATGTGAGTATAAAGAATAATGAAGTAGTGCAGAGTTATCCCTGAAGGTGGTTGAGTCCCTTTCTCTCTTGTCAGTTAAAGGATGTATTTCAAAAGCAAAAGCTGTGAGGGTCTTTGTGGTGATAATGGTGCCAGCTGTAAGAGTGGGCTCAGAGAAAACTAACCATTTGCTACTTGCTTTTGCTGCTTTTCCTTCTTCTTACTCCTGTACACCAAATATATAAAAAGCCCCCCTGCAATGAAAAGTGAATCCACAAAATGTGTACATATATATATATATATATATTCGCAGAGTGTGTGTTGCTCTAATGCTTTGACATCATAATCTTTTTGTAACATTTGCTATATTTTGGATCTCCATTTCCTTTACTCGCTCTGCATTCATTCCTGGAGCATCTTCATATGTGAATGAGTCTAATTCCTCATTATCCCATAATTGATGTGTAATTTAGTTTGTGTTGTGAGAAGCTAATTGCCTGTCATTCTGTTTGCTTAACCCTCCTCTGATTTGAATCAGCTAAGAGGCAGAGATGGTTAATGAAAATGTCTTATGGGGTGAAATATCACTTGGTCAGTGGGTCTCACAGAAGCAGGATATTAAACATTTTATACACTTATGACTATTCAAAAACTCTGAAGGGACACACTTACAAAGAACCTTATGTGCAGTGTTTGTTTAGAAATAAAGGACAAACAGTTTGTTCTTGCAAGTAACACTTTTTTATTATAACATAGAAGGGTGCAATCTCAATGACTATAATAGAAGAGCTTGTGTCAGCATGGAATATTAAAATAACATTTGAAACCACAGATTTCCCATTTGCTGCAGTCCATTTAAAATCCCAGTCCCGGATTCGGAAATGGTATTCATATCTCTGGAAATGGATCTCAGGTCTATCAGAGAACTGCTCGTGACATCTGGTTCTCTTTCCATATTTTTCAGCAAAGGTGTAGGCGGACAGCATACCAAATCAATTTGTGCACTTCTGCAAACACAAGAAATGGGTTGCTATTTGGCATTCCTTACATTCATACATCTTGCTTTGGACACTGTTAAGCCACTGTAGCATAACTTTCCCACGCACGAACAAAACGCTTATGCTATAGGCATGGTGTTTGTGTGTCAAAAAGCAGAGACTTACTTTGGCATTTAAAGAGGAGCTGAGTTCATCCTCATAATCCAGTTGAAGATATTAATGAACGGTGGATAGGTTCATCCGTCATTCCCCATTATGTGTATGTCAGCCTCCATCCGTAAAACAATCACTCAGGTAGTCTTGTAGGCGAGTTAGTTTTGCTCACCAAGTGGCTGTTTTTAATGACTGCTCGTTATTCATTTCCACAGATTAACACATTATGCCCTGCACCGACTACCCATTTATTTTAGATTAATACTGAAAATGCTGCAGGTCAGGGTGATGTGTGGTGGAAAACTGTACTCAAGCTGTGAATAAAGCAATGGAACAGGAAGCAGCCTTCACTCACAAGATGGCTGTCTCCACCTAGTGGCCACTCTGGAAACTGAATGGAATCCCAAACAAGATTCACCAGACTTAATATTGCAGGGGAGATTGTACAGAAGATATGTTTTCATGTTGTGGCATAGTATTACTCATCTTCCCTTTAATGCCATATTCTTTTTCCTTCCCTTCTTTTCTATCTCTGTTTCTCTATCACTCCCTTGATGTTGTCTTCCTCTCCCTTAAACCCACTCGGGTGTGTCTAATGAACAGCATTCATCAAAGTCCTATCCCTTTGATCAGTGCAAATCCACTGCGCCGTACATGGCTCGCTACTTTCCACTGTACTGTAGAAGTGGTACTCCCTGTAAGCATACTCATAAGTCTTCGTGTTCAAACACACAACAAGGATACACCCACGTACGAGTCATTAGAAGGCTGGCTTCTCTTTATAATGATGCTTCCTCAATGGAGAGCTTGTTATTTGGTGATGGACTGCATCTCAGTGCCTTTGGCTATCAGAATTGAGGAAGCATGTACCTTAAATCTAGCGTCCGTGGAATATAGCAGGAAATCTCACGATAGGTTTTTGCCGTGGCTGAACACCTAATGAGCTCTGCAACGTCAAAGAGCCAGCAACGCCCACACTCTCTCCAAATGGCTGTGGAGCCATTAGGGTGCTTCTCGTTGTCCACTGAACAAATGGGACTAGAAGCGTGGAAAGAGGAGGGCAACAAAATTGACGAATTGTCAAGTGGTCCAGGGGCTCAGGATAGGTGCAGGAGGAGGAGAGAGAGGAGGTTCCCTATAAGCAGGATAAATCTATTAACTAGTTTAACAGCTACCCTTCACTGCACATTAACCCCACCCTGGCCACCACCACTTCCACCATATCTGATTCCACTGCTGCAGTGCAAGCTCTGTGTCCACCATTAGCATTCATCAAGCTGTAAAGAGGAAGTGATGGGGGAATTGCAGGTGGAGGTGGTCTGATGTGCAGCCAGGAGAGTCATCGCTTGTCAGTGCTCCAGTTCAACCTGCCTAACGAGGGTGGAGATCCACTATTCAACCATGATTAGGCAAGTCTAGCCGGTAAGAACATCCCACTTGAGATGGAGCCAGGAAGTAGTAGAGAGAGAGTGTTCTGAGTACAGAATTAGTAAAAAAAAAAAAAAATTTCACAGAGCAGAAATGACAGAACTACGTCTGTTTGGTGTGAAATCTGTAACATCCAACATGTAAAATACATGTTACAGAGATGTTTGCATTGTATGTGTGTGTGTGCAAGCTTGAAGGGGAGGGACATCTAGATTTGTTTAATGAGTCTATGTTCTTGTAAACCTGCATCCAAAGGGTAAGAACATAAATCCTGCTTTTTTATTAGATTCCATCCTAACCACGTCGAAGCTGACAGTATATCCAGTAGGAACCTGAGGCTAGTCCCGCGAACAGGCTTGCTTTGCACTGTGATAGGACAAGCCATTAAAATCATAAATAGAAAGGTNAGTCCCGCGAACAGGCTTGCTTTGCACTGTGATAGGACAAGCCATTAAAATCATAAATAGAAAGGTTGTAATGAAATATCAATTAGGCTGCAAGAGAAGGCCCTTGCTACATTTATGAGGACAGAGCTCATTAAGAGAGCTAAAGCTGTGAGATCATTTTGTAATTTCCCCACAGATAATCCAATTAGTCCACAATAGATTTCTCCTAGTTCAGAAATCTTTGTTATCGGAGTAAAGTTTCACTTCTCAGGGGACATGTAAATTTCACAAGCTCTTTAAATACCAATTATGATGTGCTAGTGGTCACTGATATCATAATTAGTATTTTATTACATTAGGTTTTAATACGTCATATATATAATCATCTGAGTTATTCTGATAGAATTCCCTTTTGTCTGAAACTGATTCTAGCTTGTTGTTATGATCATGTTCATCATATTTGTCCATATGTCATCTTTTATGGGAGAGAATTTTGATTGTGTTGACTCTGAGAATAATCATGTGTACAATTTTAGACATTTCAGCGCTTGGCATTGCAGACAATAGGAAAACATACATTTTTAATCAGGAATGTATTTTCCCCTCACTCTCTGACCTTCAGCCCATGAAAATTCAACTCAATAATTCAGTATGCTCTGCACCTCCCGCCCATCCACCCCCACTTTGCAACACACATACATACAGTATGGGCACATGCACACAAACACACACATACAAGATGGGCTCAGTGTAGTATGATATATGGATTGTGATTGCTGCTTGTGGGGAATGTATTTTCCTACTGACAGCTGACTTGTATCTTCACCCCCATTTTGTTTTAGATTATATTTATTTTCCTTTGTACTGTTTATTCCTTCTTATCTGCCTCAGCTGCAATGTTGGCTAGCATTGGTTATGAGGGCATAAACCCCATTTGTTCATTTTTCCAATTTTCCCATGCGGGGATCTGAAAGTTAATCTAATTGGTCGAGGATAGAATTGTATTTTATAATATTAACACCATCTACAATATATTGTGTCTCCTGTTTCAAATCTACTTGGTCTCAATTTGTGTGTGCTGTAATGTAAACCTGGGGTCACATAGTTCACTCTATAATTCTCTGATTCACCATATTCATTTTTTTGAGGATCTGCACATCAGAAATGTTTTCATCAATTATACATATGCAGTCAGTTTTACCCATTTTTACATTTAACAATGCCTGGCCATGTCTGTTTCTGGTGTAATTTCACACCTGACCAGCCCAGACCTGAACAAGTGCAGCAGTCTGCCTCCACTTTCTGTTCATCTATCACAGACATCACTGTAATCCGCCTCCGTTTCATTTTAGACATACAGTGAGATCACACACTGCTTTTCCAATCTGATTCATCCGTGACCGAACAGTACTGCTGTTGCTGCAGAGGTGCATCTCCTTTATTCCTCACATATAATATTCTGAGTACATAACAGCTCAGATATGTAAATCTGTGTAAGCGTGCACAACGATTGCTTTTATTTAAATTCTTTACTAGTTGTAGATTGCTGCGTGTCGTTTGCAGTCATTTATCCAGAACAGCACATTCACTTTTTGTTACACACCTCACTGGTGAGCCCCTTAAACAAAAGACTTCATCCTTCAGCCACTTGCCTCCCATAAGTTTGCTCCAAACTTTAAGACTTCACCTCATTGTGGGATGATGTATACGTATGCCGGTGTTGAAGAAAAAAAGAATAAAAGCTAATTGCCGTGTTATACAACGCTGTCATTAGGCAGAGCACATGGTGGTGTCTGCTGAATTGTTATGAGTGTGGGTCATTTGAATGTGTATATTTGTGTGCTGTGAGGCCTGTTTCTCTCTTTCTTTCATTCTGAGTGTGTGTGTGTGTGTGTGTGTGTGTGTGTGTGTGTGTGTGTGTGTGAGACTGAGGTGTGTTAGCTTGTGTATCTGATTGGTTGAATGCGACAGGTGGTGTAACTGGATTGGTTGAATGAGCAGCGTGTCCTTACAAGGATTGGTGGAGACCAGACTGCAGAATATTTAAAGGACCATACCGGCGATCATGTGTGTTTGAGCCTAATACATTCAATTTTCATACACGTAACGTTACTAACAGTCATTTCCCAAAGCATACTACTGAAACGGTGAATTTGAAAAAAATGTTCCCACCTTCCAGACCACCATTGGTTTCATTCATTCTGGTACACTATTAAAATAAACTCGTTGATACTTGAAACATTCTTAGGATAGTGAACAAGATGTGTATTCTTGTTGTTTTCAAAGTTATGTAATTTTAGCATTTAAGCACAATAAAAAGCGCGGAGTGAATGTATGTCTCCACTGGGGAATATAGTCCCAAAAGAAGACCTGCGTTTATGGAAAAATTTAAACGACCGTGACTTCATAAGGCTGCAGGCGAAACATCGATTTTTAAGGTGGGTGTCTTGAATATTTGATTTTGAAAGATTAAGAGATTTTGCAAAATGTAAGGAAAGCTGAAAGACGGTTTCATCCTTTGGGAAATGGTTGTCAGTAACGTGTATGAAAAAAGCCCGATCACCAGTATGGTCCTTTAAATCCCAACTACCTGCCTGCCAAGAGACTCATTCCTTCCTCAGCTCCCAACATGCCAGTCTGCTTAGTACTCTGTGTTTATATTGATTAACTGGTAAGCTTTGTGGAAGCCACTCCGGCTGTTTTTGATCTCTGTATATGTAAATACTTGTAAATAGACACCAAGGTAATTCTGAAGCTGCAGGCGTGGAAAGCCACTTTTTGTGTGCCAGTTTTCTCCTGTTTTTCTTACATTAGTCAGTTTAATTTGTGATATTGCATTTTGGTTTCATTTATTTTGTCTACTGTAGGTAGGGCTACTTAAGAAGTAAAGCTGTTTTGTTTGTTATTTTGGCCACGCCCACCCTGATGTTTGTGCTTCAGGGTCATAAATTGCATGGTGAACAAAACTTTGCTGTTATCCTGGTTCTTGGGAGGTGGGTAAGGAGGGGGTCTCATTTGTGTTATGCTCAGGTAACCTCTAAGCCTGGTGTAATATGATTTAAAAACTCATCAGGCTCTGATTTTCCCAGCTTTTATAGTCTAAGTTTGTGCCCCTCTGGGGCACAAACTTAGACTATAAAACCACAAACGTGGTGCATTCACCTCTGGGTCAACACACCACGAATAACTCAACTGGATGTTAATGAATGCCTGAAAATTCAAGTCTCCTCTCGAGCTTGTTTTTGATTTCTTTGGAATTGGAAGTGAAATTAACTTTTACAGCAATGTGTATGAATTTGAGGTTATTATTATCAGAAAATATGCCCGATGGCGACTCTATATTTTTGAGATAGTATTGAAATAGTGTCACAACTAATCCTTGCACACCCACTTTTACCACTAAGTAGGAGCGCATTCCAGTGTCTTGACTTTATATCAGGATGTTGATTTTGTTAAATAATTGATGGTGTGGGATGACCTTGTTTATCATATTTATTTTGTTTCACTTCATTAGGAGATAGAAAAGTCATGAAGCAATATCTTATGGTAACCTTGTGGTAAGTTTAATGTAAGGTGATCCTTCTGTGGGTTTTACAGATGCTGCATCAGTAATGCCAGTAATGTTCCTGTCAGTCATGTCATCAGAAGTTAACTCCTTTTTGTTTTTGTTTTTGTTTTGTTTTGTTTTTTTGTACAGCAATTTCTGCTAAAATTTAAATTTGAGTTTTATTCAACCTCCTAAGATAGCTCATATTTCTACAATAATTTCATTTTTAAATACGAATGTCTGAAGCGATCTTCAATCCTATGGGTTCATAGGATTAGAATACCTCCTTCCTATGGTATAACGGTCTTTTTAAAGGTCTATGAATACAAATTGCAGCTTAGGAGAAATCTATCATGCAGCTCATGATTCTGAAACGTATATGTTGTGCTGCTCATGGGAAGCATGTCATATTTCAGTTTTCACCAGTAGTCTTTCACGGACATTTACACATAGTTTATTTTAATATCAACATACAGTAGCTCTTGAATGCTGCTATTGAGTATCTTCTTCTTCTTCTTCTTTTCCTTTCGGCTTTCCCTTCAGGGGTCACCACAGCAAATCATCTG
>VXCM01000533.1:0-80430 GCA_014773175.1 Lucifuga dentata
AAAAAAAAAAAAACATAAAATGGTCACTGTAAAAAAAAAATAAAGTACAGGTCATTGAACAGAAAGTGTTGAATAAACAGAAGTCATAGAAGCCACTGAAAAGTAAATAACCATGTAATATTTTACCTGCAACAATATCCAAATTTGGGATATCCAACAATCCCACTCTGAAAAAAATATATTTCTTATCCTATTTATGTTTCTCTTAGAAAGCAATCAGCCTGGATTAATAAAAACATTACTAAATAGGAACCTGGAATGATCATTCTAAGGGAATTACATTATAGATCATATAACCCAGTTTATGGAAATATGTTGAAATCACATGTACGTGATGGAACCCTGATCAAAGCAAACCTCTGACCTCCCGCCCACAAAAAAAAAAAAAAAAAAAATTAATAAGAAGATCACATTCTTAAAAAAATATAACTCCATTACCTTTGTTAAAATGGACCAAAAGGGCTTCTTGGAGGCATAAACTAATTTAGAGAATTTAGAGAACATGGTATAAATAATTTTAATGATAATTAAAACATTTAATTTTTCTTTTTAAACATATCAATTATATTATTACAAATGAAACAAGATGTGAGATGGAACAATATTCCAGTATCACATTTTAGTGTTTTGCTTTGTGCTTCAGAGCCTCCATTTGAGCTCAGACAGTCGAAGCCGAAGACCAATAAGATTAATCTGGAAATTAAACGTAACCATCCATCTTCTCATACCTTATTTTGCCCTTGCATTCTTTGAAAAGTTTGGATTCGTGGCTGGAATTATTTAATCAAAGTTTATAATATTTGACTTTCTTTACTGCATGTAAAGCACTTCTGTGAGGGGAGTTTGTTACTAATGCCAAGATCGAGACTTTTCCTAAAGCAGTTGAACGTTATGAAGATGAGTATTGAGCATTTTATTAGGACGATATTGCTGACGTCATCCCAGGAAAACGGCAAAGGAGGGGACACTAAAAGGCACAGGTAATGGCGCAGTGGGTGTGCCCTCCCACTCAGTAGGTCTCTGGTATAACAAAGTCGAACTCGGATCCTTGTGGACGAGTGCTCGTGGCTGTCGGGTGGGCATGGGCGTTCCGCTGCACGTTAGCGTCACGCTGCATGTCGGACTCCACAAAGATGTCGTCCCAGTTCAACATCCTGCTCTGGGTGGAGCAGTGGATGTCTTCGCTGACGTTGGTTATGTGCTGCACGCTGCCGTCCTCGGAGATGACGGGGACGCCCGTCTCCTCCGTGATCCATGAGTATGGCTTCATCTGCACTGATTTACATGGAAGCAGGCGGTATAAGTTGTTGTCTGCGTCGTCCTTCTCTTTTCTCCCGCTGGGATCCTGGTTGTGGACCTGCTTGCAGTGAGTGGACAGCAGCTGGTAGTTGAGGAACATTTCGCTGCACAACAAGCACTGGTACCTCCTCTCGCCCGTGTGGTGGATCTCGTGTTTAGTTCGGTATTCGGCCAGGGCGAAGACCTTGTTGCAGTAGCGACAGGGGTACTTCTTCTCCCACGAGTGAGTGTTGAAGTGACGGCGGAGACTCGTTAGACACACATAGGGTCGCTTGCAAACAACACACACATAGAAAGTCTTCCCGTCCATGACCAGCTCGTAATGATCCTCAAGCTCTGCTCTGACCCTTTTCTTGCTTGGGCCAGACTTTAGCGACACGGGACTTTTATCCAAAGCTTTTAAAGGCGTCACCATTAAGGATCTTTTCCCTTTACTGACTTTAGAGCCTCCCTCTCCTGGATCTTCCTTCACTGGGACAATATCATATGTGTCTTCCCCAATATTGGCATAAACTTTGCACCCAGAAGAAATTGAATCAATTTCTGAGGCTTTATCTAGGGTTACTGTCTTTTTCGTGGCTATGGCGGATTTGGGAACGTTTGCTTCGTTTGCTACGCCTCCAGGTGAGACATCTAAGAGCCTTATTTTGGAATCTCCTTGCTGAGAGGCAGCAGAGACCTGCTTCTTGTGAACTCCGGTTATATCGCTGTTTTGAGAGGACTGCAAGGGATTGGTGCGTTCCGGGGTGAAGCTGCTTGGCCTGGCTGGCGTGGTGGGAGCACTTCCTGAGGAGACTCTGGCGGGGGAAGATGAGTTATTGGAAGTGGTGTCTGGACTGCGCAAAGGGCTGCTGCCGTCTTGCAAATGAGCTGGAGGACACGTGACGCTCGGAGGCTTTTCGCTGTGCGGCTTCACAGCGGCTATGGCTTTTTCTTCAGGTTTTGCAACTGCATGATTTACTTGATTTTGCTTTGACGCGACATCGGCGGCATCCAGTTCAATAACATTACTGGATTTGGATTGCTGATCATTAGGTGAAGCCTCCTTTTCTGAGACAAACAAAACATCACCGTCCGAGTCCGAGTCGTCATCTGCGAGCACATTTGTCTGGTTGAATTCCTCCGCAGATATCGAGAAGCTCTCTGAGATGATTGGCATCATCTCTGTGGATGTGTCAGTTTTGTTTCCTGTCTCCTTGGACAGACCCGGCAGGCCCTTCACCTGTGATAATGGTGACCTCAAGTTTGCGATAAACTTTACTCCCAGGACCTGTCCAGCATTTATCAGCTCCTCGAGCGTGTCAGACCGCACGCGAATAATTTTGGCGCTGTATATATAATTGAGAATCTCCTCGAAGATTTGTGCTCGAATGAAGTTTAACTCGATTACTTGTCCAGCTACAGCAAAGAGCTGGTAGAAATATGTACTCGAAGCGGATAAGATTGTTTTGTGAGCTCTGAATTTCTTGTCCTGTACAATAATTGTGACGTCGCAAAATAGTCCATGATTTCGCTGTTCATTCATTGACTTCAGCACAGCTTCTGAATACTGAGTGTCCGTCGCAGATATCAGCTTTAGGCTTGACATGTCTGTAGACAAAGAAAAAACAGAATCACATTTATGAATGGACAATGGAAATCAGAATATATAATTGCAATTACATTGTGCTGAAATGCATACAGCTCATGCAAAACTGTAGGTCAAACTCATTTTTTGGCCATTTTATACCCTGCTTTTCTCTTCCAACAGTTAATTACATGTTTTAAACAGGACAAAAAATATCTAACTGTAAGTCCATTCAAGTATGTTTATCCTCAAAACTGATTTTTTTTTCCCAGTAATTAGTGCATCACATGTTCATTTACCCTCAGTCAATTAAAAGATCATTTTGAATTCTCAAACGAGGAATGTGCTTCACATCTAGGCAAAAGATGGATGTGGAATTCACTGGTTTTATACACACACTAGCATCTACACTAAGCATCACACTTGCAGTAGCTTGTTGCTGGAAACTAGACACGTGGTTGTAGTGCAATTTAATAAAATGTATCTATCAGCAGAAATCACTGTTTCAATTATTGTAAGTCATATAATACATTATACAACTTAAAAAATAATTATAAAGTCTATAAACCCACTACAACTGTACATAAGCTCATTTTCACAGTTTACCAGTTTGTATGATTGATATTGATACTGTAATCGCTGAAACACCTTTAAGACACTTAGTAGCACATCAACAGCACTAATAACACCTAAGGTCATAGTTTACAAACAGCTGCTATGTTATAATTAAAAGGAAGCTAATCAGTATGACAGCTTACAGCAATCACACCCCTTTTCTAAAGGAAATGCTTCTCTTTAATTTACTCACAATAAATCAGCAGCACTCGTGTTTTGTGAATTAAGTTGGGTTTGTGAGTTAAAATGTGTGAAATAGCAAAGCAGCTATCGGGCAACAAAAACCAGAAATGTTAGATTCACCTTAGCTCACGTTACTGAATGATAATCAAAGTTACACTAACTCAACATTTAAACTCCTGATACTGTACTCGTGGCGAACAGCGTTAATTTGAGGTTAAAACAAACGATAGCTACTCTATGAAAGCATTAATGCTGTTATTAATGTGACTAATCGGATATTCAGACGCTGGTGTTGCCTAACAAAGCTAATGTTAGCTGGTTTTCCTTCCTCGTTAAAGGCAGACAGCGCGGCCTACTCTGTCAAACTAGCAGCTGTTAGCCTGTTAGCTAACAAACAAAACCATAATGAACTCTCTACTTGAAACAGCTCCACATAACCTCAACGTTCTTTACCTGCAGCGGTGATGTTTTCTGTCAGGTGTGAGAGAGAAATCAGCAGGCTAATGTCTGCTAACAGACAATAGCTGAGAGAAGACTGCCTGTCCTGCGCAGCAAGGACACATCCAGCCACTAGGAGGCGCTGCTGCAGAGTATTACAAGGGCCTAAACTTCCACTAGGGCCTAATTTCCATGCTTCACCTGGGACGTTATATGGAAATAAAAAGACTTTTCTAGAATTGTGATGTAAGGTGCTTTGTGGTTAATGTTATTCGCAACTCTACAAGCCTGTGTTTATTAAAATTCTTTTTTGTCTTCCATATTAGCGGACATACAGTGGAAAAATGCTTGTAGTAAGCAACATGAATGTTTCGACAGAATATAGCCTGTAAAAGCAGAAACTAGGCTACGTATTGAGAATGATTGTGAGTTCTGTGGTTTGGAAAGAGAGACAGTTTATTGTTTATTTTGACATTTTATTTGCACTCATTTTGGGAGCAGATTGATGTATTTAATGTGATGTTGTACCTTTGTGGACTTGAGGCGTGGATCTCTTTCACATTCACAAATGCTAATTCAGAAATGCAAAGCAGCTTTCACTTTTTTTCTTTCAGAACTCAAGCAATATGACACCAATTAAAGATCTGAAAAATAAAAGGCAAAGAAAACTGTCCATATCGTGGAGAAATTTCAGTTAACTGAATACAAAGCTTATTTAATCACTGTCCTGCACTGAATTATTGTTTGTATCTGTTGTTTCTTGGCTGTAAATAGAATTTCTGTAAGTAAAAATTGAATTTGCCTTTAGGATCTAAATCTGTTCAAGAAGACATCAAACATTGGTCAAACAATGGTTTGACAGATCTTTATGTGAGATATCTCAGACCTGTCTCTGTTAGAGCTGTTCCTAATTTCCCTTTCAGCCTTGGATCCTTTGTGTGTATAGATCCTATAGATGTGTGTCATGAATTTTTGTGCTCATGTGTGCAAGTGTGTGAGATGTGTGTGTTGTGTCTGTGCATTCGTGTGTGCATGCGTGCATGTGCGTTTTTGGGATAGGCTCCAGTCCCCCGTGACCCTCAACAGGACAAACGGGTTCAGAAAATGGATGGATGGATGTGTTTTATTTGTAGCATGTTAGAAGACATATTTTTATTGCCATGACTCTACACACTCCAATACAGTAGGTGGCAGTATGCACCTTTACGGTTGGTTTGCTATCAGAGTCAGACGTTCATCTTGAAGAGGAAGAAGAAGAAGAAGAAGAAGAAGAAGAAGAAGAAGAAGATTGATATGATTAAGAAAACACAGAATTAAATTACACATAACAATGGCAAACACCCAACAGGAATGTGTACAAATTCTCAACCAGAAACAGTAAAGCATGTATTATTGGAATTCATAGCCTACACTGAGCAGTGGAACGAATTATTTAGAACTCTTAAGAATACAAAACAGTAATTTTTCACGAGAGGGTCTCCTTGGGAAGTCTGTCAGCAAAACGTGTAAGTATATAATGTATTTTTTTTAAAGGGAAATCGGTATTCTTGATAGGATTTAATTTTTTTTTTCTGTCAAACTTCTGTTCCACATTCCAGTCCAGTTGGTGGCGGTAATGCACCAATAAGCTGGCTTGCGAACCGCCTAAGAAAAAAAGCAGAAGAAGAAGAAGAAGACGACGACATTTCCTGTTATTGAACGTTTTGCTAGCGCACCAAGTGAAGGATATTTTGACGCGACAGTTTTTAATTTGACTCTACGAACTTTTCTTCTGAATTTAGTCCCGTCATTACTTTGTAAATCGAAAAGACTCGGTTGGTATGCCTCTGTCCGACCGGTCGAGCTCTGACGGCGGCGGGGAGACACGGAGTCCGCGGGGTCGGAGACCTCGTAGTCGCTCCCGCAGTCGCAGTCGTAGTCGCAGCGGCAGCCGCGGACGGAGGAGCCTGTCCCCGTACAGCTTTGGCCCCAAGCTCCCGAAGCCACGCAACAGAGAACGTGAACGCGAAGAACGGGAGCATCGATTCCGAGAGGCGAGAAACATCAGACGGATTCGTATCGGAAGCCCTCGACGCAGCAGGTCCCGGTCCAGAGAGCGTCATAGCCACAACAACCACAACCACAGCCACTGGTCCGAGCAACGGGACGGTACCGGCAAGTACGGCGGCTTCAGGGATGAATACTATTACGATCAACAGCAGGACGATGCTCAGCGCCAGAGACAAGAGGCATTTATCGCCAGGTAACCTAGAAGACAGCTACAGTTAATGATGTAATTCCATAAAGATTAATTGTTCGATTAATAATTTCGTCTATCAAATTTAGACAATAACAATTGCATGTCAGTTTAAAGAACACCGTGATAAACTCTTAGTGTACTACATGATCAGAAATATATGGATCCTGTACAGGGAAGAAATTAACTGGCAGTGAATGGAAACTTAAACGGGGACTCCGGTGGTTTTGCATATTAAAGGACCATACTATCCTTTTTTACACGTTTGAGCCTTATATTCTCAAATCAAAATATTTAAACAACTGTGACTTCATAAGGCTGCTAGTAGTTACGCAGCCTTATGAAGTCACCGTTGTTTAAATGTGTTGATAAAAACAGATCTTCTTTTGGGACTATATTCCCCGGTGGAGACATACATTCACTCCATGCTTTTTATTGTGCTTAAACACTAAAATTACAAAACTTCTGGAAAAAAAAAACAAAACCTGAATATATATGTTGTTTGTGATAGTGGATTACCTCCTAAGAACGTTCCAAGTATCAACAATTTGATTTTAATAACATACCAGATTGAACTGAAACCAATGGTGGTCTGGGAGGTAGGAAAAAGTTTTTTTAATTCACTGTTCCAGTAGTATACTTTGGAAAATGATTGTCAGTAACCTTATGTGTATGAAAATTGAATATATTAGGTTCAAACATACAAAATGGTTGGTATGGTCCTTAGTTTGTTGGTCTTGGGGAGCACTATTCAGCATCAGAAAACAACTGTATTAAGGTTTTTGTTGCTGTAAAGGGCCTGTGCAAAATCAGGGAAACTGCCCCTTTATTTCACCTAAGTCAAAGCGGTCTCATTGCTATGTCAGGGGCTTTCCCAGTAAAACAAGAAAAAATATTATTTTAACCTATATAAGGGTCACAGTTGTTGAAAAATCTCTCTGTTACAGGCGTCTACAAGAAAGAGAGAGGATTGGTGAGTTAGGTTCTCCTGAAGTCTGGGGATACTCACCAAGAGTGAAAGAACCAGAGTAAGTCAAGATTCTCCTAATCACACCAAACTTGTCATTGGAAATACACCATATTTCCCTAAAATTTGTTTGTGATTGTCTCTTCAGTGCTGTACCTAGGATAGGTAAAGAAAGATTGTTTGTTTTTCGTTCTAATCACCAGTTCTGATGAATTCACGCCTGTTGAAGAGGATGAGAAGAACAGTAGCTCAGAATCAAGCTCAGAAGGTAGGTTTACCTCACACGGTGTGTGTGAATGTGGATAAATAGTTAATTTTATAGTCATAATAAGTCCTACTTGTCTCTATAGAAGAAAAGAAGAAGAAGAAAAAGAAGAAAAAGAAATCAAAGAAGAGGAAGAACAAAAAGAACTCAGAAGACAGCGAGTTGGAATCAGATTCAGATGGTAAGAAAATGTTTATATTCATATAACAAAAATTTGAATGTTCCAGAATCTTTTTTTTTTTATCAGATTTATAAGAAATCTATCATGCTTATCATTCAGAGGAAGATGTAAAAAAGAAGAAAAAGAAGAGAAAAAAGTAAGTTCCATTATGCAGCTACATGATGACTTCCCTCACGCAGAAAGAGATGTGATGATGAATTGAGCTTCTTGTGTTTCCTCTTAGGTCAAAGAAGTCCAAGAAGAAGAAGGCGAAGAAGAACCGTAAGGAGTCCAGTGACTCCAGCAGTGAGGAGTCTGAGGAGGAAGAGGAGGAGGAGGAGGAGGAAGAGGATATGAATGGGGTTATGTGGGTGGAGAAAACCTGCATGGATGAGAACCTGGTGGGTCCTGAGGCCCCTGTCACCCATCTCTCCCAGGACGACAGACCGTTAGAGTGCGTCAGTTTGTCACAGTTTTTTCAACTGGAACAGAAAATTGTTTCTTGTTGCATTAACAATGATGCAATTTATATTTTAGAATAATTTTGGCCAGTTTTTGTTTTCACGGTACTTTTCTTTGTATTTACCAAAATAATGTTTTTCCTCCTTCAGCTTTGGTCATGCTCTGCTGCCAGGTGAAGGTGCTGCTATGGCAGAGTATGTAAAAGCAGGCAAGCGTATCCCGAGAAGAGGAGAGATTGGTCTAACCAGTGATGAGATTGCAAACTTTGAGAAATCCGGCTATGTGATGAGCGGCAGCAGGTATTTGATGTTTATTATGGGAGTTGTAAACCACAGGCTTTACAATGGCAGTATTTGTGTAATAATTAGGTAACTGGGTATTTTAGAGGTCAGTGTAATGCAATGAAGAGAATTTTTCTGAGCATTATATAACCAGTATATTCAGCAAAGTAATTGTTTATTTCAGTTTACAAAAACTCTAACAAATGAAGGTGACAGAACTGTACTCTGTTTATTTTGATAACACTATTTATTGTAACAAGTGTTGGGGGCTGCGTTTTTATGTACTGTAAATGATTAGTGATTATTCTACCGTATATTTGTGGTGTCAAAAGTAAAACGGCCTTAGTCTGAGTACAAATATGATACTAACAAATCACTCTAACCCTTCAGACATCGTCGTATGGAAGCTGTGCGTCTGAGAAAGGAAAACCAGATCTACAGTGCAGATGAAAAGAGAGCGCTGGCATCCTTCAACCAGGAAGAAAGAAGGAAGAGAGAGAGCAAGATCCTGTCCAGCTTCAGGGAAATGGTGTACAGGAAAACCAAAGGAAAGGATGAGAAATAAATGTCAAGTTCCATACTCACTCAGATTAACCCTTACTGGACTTGTCTCTTTTTATCTTGTGATTTGTTTTGGAATGTAAGTTTTTGGAATGTAAGGTTTAATTTTAGGAGAATGCGTAATGTGCAGGTGATGTGCAATGTAAAGAATTGTATAAACAGAAATCAGCTCTAATTTCAAAATGTTTTTGTATTTTATATATTTCATTCTGCTTGCTAAGTAAAGCTTGTCTATCTTTAATTGTTCATACCTTTGATTCTCATCTTCTGTCACAATTAGAAATATGAAGCTGAACAGAATGGTAAATAAATTCTTCCTTACTTGGGTTTTTTTTTTTTAATTTCTCTGTACTTGGATGAAATGCCATTTCTNATAAATTCTTCCTTACTTGGGTTTTTTTTTTTTAATTTCTCTGTACTTGGATGAAATGCCATTTCTTAAATATGAACTTTATTAATCACCCAAAATCTTGTGACTTTTATGTGTAGTTTCACCCTACTATAAATAAATAACTTGACTGCTTAATTATTATCAGTTGTGCTGGTAATTAACAGAAGTTCTGTGCCCTCAAACCCAGAACAAGCCAGTAAATGTAAGGACTTATCAGTTGAATGAATGAAATGCAGCTTAAAAATAAGGAAAAAGTTGTGTAGCATGTTACAGTCGATAAAATATACTGTATGCAGTCTCATGTATCTGTCAGCTCTAACTTGCATGTACCATAGTGTTGATTTACTCCACAACATATACTGTAAGGAAGTGTATAGCATTTTATTTAGTTGTAATTTATAACTTTTTGACTGTTGCTGTTGGTATTTACAAGCCAAGCATTTAAAAGATTTATAGCAGTATGAAGAATAAAATGGTGAACACAAGATTAACAAATTGAAAACACAACTGAGTGTTAAATATAACATTTTAATGTACAACAAAGAATTCTCATCCATGTCTTCTGGATTCACATTCTCAGTGGATGTTCTCAAGCCCCTATTGGAAAAAAAAAAAAAAGAAAATTATTATTTGGTATGTGATGTGGTGTGGTCACCTCGAGACTGGATTCATACAATATGCTGGTTTGGAAGGGCAATGTGATTGCCTCTACTTGGCTGACAACATGGACTGATGTGAACTGGTATACTTCAAGGACAGGAAATACACCAGTTTTCCATACTTGGGGTTTTCTATTTTTCTAGTTTTGCTATAAATTTGCTTATGTGGGCATACAGAGGCTGGATTTAATCTATGACCACATGCTTTGAAATAAGATATTATTGGTCTCTGAATGTCCTTCAAAACATACATTCAGAGACAACTGAGAGAGAAGGCGCAGATAAAGCTTGCTCCTGGGGAGCAGAGAATGAAGAGGTAACAGAAGAGTTAAATAATACATAACCTACATTATCAGAATAAAATAACACTTTAAGCACTAAATTGATAAGTGGTTAATAATTGACAACTGGAAAACAGCTGTATTTTTATTTTCTGACAACATTGCTTATAAATGCAATAGAGTACTGGGCTACTGGGGTTTAAATTTACTAACAGTACATGAACTTACTATATTAACAGACTTTTTTTTTTTAGGCACGCTGTCAGCTGCATAACCGCGCAGCTATAATACTGATAAATAAAAAATAGGCAACAATCTGTTCAATGTGAGGGATTTCATGTTCCAAGCATGTCTGTACTGCAAGCTGACTTTTTGAGTACTGACGCATTCCAAACTAACCTTTGAGTCATAGTACTGTCCAGTTCCTGACACTCTCTTGTCTCTTTCCATCAGATACCAGTGCCAGGGAACCCGTGCGGTTCTCTTTTCCTGAAGGGCAATCGGCGATAATATTAAAAACAAGTATCTGAAGATTAGAAACCACATAGACATGATTTATGTCCTGGTTAGCATGGTCACTGGTAGCAGCATCCTGCTTACCTTTCCGCCGTTCGTGAATTTATGGATCTGCGCTGTGGCGACGCCAGGAATTATCAAACACACGGTCATGATGGCGAAGCCGGGCAGGATTTCATACCACATGATCCTGTTTTTAATTTCTTTAAGAGTAACTTAAATGATGAACAAGTTGCCCCCAGACTGCCCTCAGTGGCTTATTTTGCTAGGAAGCTAACAAAATGTCGACCGTCCTGATGACCTATGTGCGACTAACCGGAACAGAAATAATACTTCCTGTAGGATTTTTCAAAAGAAAAGCGTCTACAAACGTACGCTACTCGTTGACAAAGACATGTTTGTATATATACAGTATATTAAGACTTTAAATGACTTTTTAAGGACCCGCGGGCACCCTGATTATGTGGCTGCCTTCATTTTTAAGATATTAACAATTATAATAAAGGTCATCTGAGGTCACAGCTCAGCCACTTTGTGTGATTCGAACCAACCAAGGCTATTCTTTAGTGCTTCGTTTGTGCTGAAAAAATTATTATTTGTGCTGCCTTCATTTTTAAGATATTAACAGTTTTATTAAAGGTCAACCAGCTCAGCCACTTTGTTTGATTCCAGTTGCATTTGGTTAATATATAGGGAAGGTGTCAGGACTGAAAGGGTGGAGCTACCAGAAGGCAGGATTGCAGACATACAAGATAGTTAAGTACCTGGGTATCCCACAGTCCAATGGGAGCCATGATGAGGAGGCAAGGAGGTCAGCCACAGCCAAATGCCTCCAGAGAGTGAGACAGGTCCTAAGAAGCCAGCTCAATGGTAGAAATAAGATCCAGGCCATCAACATGCATGCACTACCAGTCATCCGATACCCAGCTGGAATAATAAGCTGGCCACAGGAAGAGATGGTGAGATAGTGTACAAATGTACAGATGTCAAAACATGAAAACTCCTCACAATGCATGGAGGGTTCCACCCAAAATCCAGCACCCTGAAACTGTATGCTCAGTGAAAAGAGGGGGGCAGAGGGCTAATGAGTGTCAGAGCCACTATCCAGGATGAAACAAGGAGCATCCAAGAATACATCAGGAAGATGGCCCCCCAGGACAAACTGCTAAGTGAGTACCTCAGGCAGCAGAAGACCAAAGGTGATGAGGAACAAGAAGAGACATCATGGAAGACCAAGCCCCTCCATGGGATGTACCATCGGCAGATAGAGGGAGTGGCTGACATCACGAAATCCTACCAGTGGCTAGAAAAGCCTGGTCTGAAAGACAGCACAGAGGCTCTGATCATGGCAGCACAAGAGCAGGCCCTCAGCACCAGATCCATAGAGGCAGAGGTCTACCACAGCAGACAGGACCCGCTGTGCAGAGACGCCCCTGAGACAGTCCAGCACATAATAGCAGGGTGTAAGATGCTAGCTGGGACAGCGTACACTGAGAGGCATAACCAGGCGGCTGGGATAGTGTACAGGATCATCTGTGCCGAATATGGACTGGAAGTCCCTAAGTCCAAATGGGAGACACCACCAACGGTGGTTGAGAATGGCAGAGCTAAGGTCCTGTGGGACTTCAAGTTTCAGACAGACAAGCAGCTACTGGCTAACCAACCAGACATGGTGGTGGTTGACAAGGAGCAGAAGAGGGCCATTGTGATAGATGTGGCAGTCCCAGCTGACAGCAACATCAGGAAGAAAGAGCATGAGAAAATCGAGAAGTACCAAGGGCCGAAAGAGGAACTGGAATGGACATGGAAGGTGAAGTCCAAAGTGGTCCCAGTGGTAATTGGAGCACTCGGGGCTGTGACCCCCAAACTGGGAGAGTGGCTCCAAGAGATTCCAGGAACAACATCTGAGGTCTCTGTCCAGAAGAGTGCAGTCCTAGGAACAGCTAAGATACTGTGCAGAACCCTGAAACTCCCAGGCTTCTGGTAGAGGACCCAAGCTTGAGGAAGACACAAAAACAACAACCACCCCGGGGGGGGGGGGGGGGGGGGGGNTTTTTTTTTTTTTTTTTCAGTGGTGGGCCGTGTATGTTACACTTATGCCTTCACACCTATCCTCCCGCAATTAAACCACCTTCTAATAGCCTCAGCATGACACTATGGCTATAGGCTGCAGTTATTCGACGTAACCAGACATATTCAAAGTGACGGTAACCTTTATCGAGTGGAATAAAGTGATTTAGCATGAGGATCAACACCTATGACAGTTACAACACACTAACTGCAGAGACATGAATAGGATGTAGCATTATTATGCATTATGGCAGGATGCTGCATCACAAATAGACATAGCATAGCCCAAATCAGTGTCATTACCAAAGAAACAAGAACAAACTCACAACCATCACATTTACTCATACGACCAGCAAGTAAGCAAAAATGCCATAAAACACAACACAAGCAGTATTCAATAGGATTCCCCACAGATTCCAGCCACATAAAATCCATCAGACTTACCAGAGCTGCTCATCATCTGGAGACAAAGTCCATCCTCCTTTCTTTATTTATGAAGAATTCGATGACACGGCTGTACAGTACATCGGTGCACTTCAGTTCCTAAATGTGAAAAAAAGTGTTGTAAATCCACTTCTTCTCCTCTTTCAGCCATTGTGTGGTTAAAAAAAACAACAGTAAACATCTAAAGCACTACATCTCAAAATCTAAACATCAAGAAAGAAAGTTTAAATAAACTTTAATGCTACGTTACGTGCTTGCTAGGTTTACTTGAGTTAGCTAAGCTCACCGGCCCCCTTCTCCTTCTTATGAATTTCTGGCAGGCTGTTTAGCTAAGTAGCATAATGCTGTACTCCGATGACGTAGGCCAAGGCCAGCTAGAAGGCCCTGGCCTGTAAAAGAATACGCCCAACGTGACAATCTCGAAATCTGATTGGTTAAAGAATATGACAATCAACAACATTGTCCAATTTGCTTGAATAGCAGAGGGGATTCACTCAAGATTCTG
Source organism: Lucifuga dentata (assembly GCA_014773175.1). Classification (NCBI taxonomy): domain Eukaryota; kingdom Metazoa; phylum Chordata; class Actinopteri; order Ophidiiformes; family Bythitidae; genus Lucifuga; species Lucifuga dentata. The sequence continues at coordinate 13,901 of VXCM01000533.1, forward strand.
AAGGCCTCAGGCTAGAATTTTTTTACCCGGAGACATCTGATTGACATCCCGGAGAAATCTGATTGGATAAAACCTCTAATTTATATGAGGTGCCCTGCAAGCCTTGCAACTGTGGAAGAGAGTACTGTAGTGATGAAATAACGTTAATAACAAACCTGATGGGAACGAACTTTGTAAAATACATATACTGTAGCATTAATTAAAATATATATTAAATTATAAAAACATAGTTTGATGATTCTGACAATCTCTAAGCCAGCAGAGAAGGCCTTGCTGGCCCTGTCCGCCTGCCACTGTTAATGCAAAATACTATTTCCCACTGTGAACCGTGTTTGATGTTGCAACACTTATTAATTTAACTAACTGTATAGACGTTTGACAGTCTACACAGTAGAAATATACCACGCAAAATAAAGTATACACACAAATATACATAAATACTCATTAACTACAAAATTTATAACTAAAAGCATCGTTTTTAAAGCTGTAACAACAATTTTAGTTTAACTGAATCAATTGAATGGTTTATACAAGTACTTCATATGTGGAGCTTTTATTCTGAAGGCAATCCCCCATATCGAAAGTTTTATTTTGCAAAAATTTTAAAAATGAATAATAAAGAACAAATGGCTCTTTATTCAAATGGACATACTGAGCATACAAAGAAAAAAAAAAACTATCAAAAACATAAACGTACGTTTTGATCCACAGCGCCACTCTTCTGTAATGGTACTCAACTGCCTCTTACCATCAGAGAGGAAGTCGAGCTAACTTGTCAACGCTTTTGCTACTAGCGGCTAACTTGCTAATAAAGTAAACACGATAAGTCCGGGCATGAGATGAAATTAGACCGGTGGACAAAATAACTTTTCAGCCATGAAGGAAGATAAAGAAAACACTCGTCCAAAGGAGAGAAAAATGGAAACAATGAGTGAAGATGGAGAAAAGTCAGAGAAGTCGAAGGAAAAGAAAGAGGCCATGACAAAGGTAGAACCTGCTAGCTAAGCTAATGTTAAGGTTCCTCAAACTCGCCAGTTTAGACACATGGATAACTTATAAGGCTAGTTTACTCGTTTTTAGCTTTGTTCAGATTGAATATGTTTTATATGAAGAGTGTGAAGTAGGTTGAATCGAGAAATAAGTTAACACTATCAAATTGCTTCTCTCTTTATCCTACAGTAGCCGGTTCATTGTGTTAGTTCGTGTCTCAAACTGTCAATGTGTTTTCTTAGGTTGTGATCAGACGTTTACCACCCAGTCTAACCAAGGAGGAGCTGGAGGAGCAACTCCAGCCGCTCCCAGAGGTGGACTACCTGGAGTNCTAACCAAGGAGGAGCTGGAGGAGCAACTCCAGCCGCTCCCAGAGGTGGACTACCTGGAGTTTTTCTCCAGTGACACCAGGTATGATGTTTTCTGATCATTAAAAATAAAACCCCTCCCTCAGACTGTCCATTTTCAGCGGCGTAGAGGATGCCCATGCAGGCGGGTGTGTGTGTGTGTTGATATTTTGTAATGAAAGCTCAGCTATACACATTGTCAGCTTTTAGCAATACTAAAAGCTTTCCACAACATGCCACATGCTGAGAGAGCTGACAGCTTAAACTAACATTCCCAAACTGAACAAGTTTGGATTTACAGTTCAAAATATGTTGAGGTGTTAAAAGATCAAGATCAAGTTAAAAGATCAATTTTTTGAAAAGGTTTTTGGTATGCTGCTGTATGGTGGAATATAGTCTGTAAAATTACAATTGAAACACCTGTTAAATGTAAAATTGGTGTCCAAATACGTTTCAGTTTTTGAATAAGTTTAAGTTTTAATGTAGATATCTTTTAACCTAGTCATCATTCCACCTGCAATCACCAGCTTGCTGGACAGTGATAAACTTAAACAAGCAGCAACAGAGTGAGCTGCCTGACCGTAAACAGAGATTTTTCTATACCATGTAATTAAAAAGCCAGACACCAGATCTGACTTAAATGCCACTGCTGCTGTTTCATTCGTTTGTGACTAGTCAGTATGTATTTTAAAGCTCTCAAGTCATAACATGAGTCTAAGTGGCCAAGCATCTTGGTATCTGACAAAGAGGATTGATGTAAAAATGTATAAAGTATATATTCTGTGCATCAGGGATGTTTTCCTCTTGAGATATTGGCCATTTTCCATCCATCAGTGTTACGATTCACGCAGTTAACTACAGAAAAACACCTTGTCATATTGCATTCATTATAAGTTATCTGTTATTTTTCCCCACTGTGTCCATATGCATCTCAAAACATCATCTCATCTTTCTGCTGTCACTTAGAATCCTACCTATAGTAACTCTGGTAGTTTTACATAACTCATATCTCATGATTTCTTCTGTTCTTTCAGCCTTTATCCTCACCTTTTTGCAAGGGCTTACATTAATTTCAAAAATGAAGAAGATATAGTTCTCTTCAGAGACCGATTTGATGGATATGTGTTCATTGACAACAAAGGTATGAAAAAACATGAATTCTTTTCTTTTATAATTTTTATTTATTTTCTTGAGAATTGAGGTTTCATGCTTATCTACACATTGTTGTTAACAGGGCAGGAGTATCCTGCCATTGTGGAGTTTGCGCCTTTTCAAAAGACTGCCAAGAAAAGAAGTAAGAAAAAGGATGCAAAATCTGGAACTATTATGGAAGGTAAATAAATTTACTGACACAAAAAACATGTGCCATATGGCCCACTGCAGTAACTTTTAACATTTTTAAGTTTTGAAGCATGCTTAGCATGCAACCAACTGCCAGCATTTACTATATGTGTATTCATGGTTATATTTTCCATTTTCAATGTCACAAGTCTGGAAAAAAATTAGCCTGAATTATGGTTGTGGTTCTAGGATTATTTTGTGGTGTCCGGAATAAAATGTTCTACTTAAATACAATACGGTTTTAAAGCAGCATTTTAAATTTGTATTCATTTTCTTATAGATCCAGATTACAAGAAGTTCCTGGAATATTATAATGGAGATGAAGAAAAACTGACATCCACACCTGAGACTTTGTTGGAAGAGATCGAGGCTAAATCAAAGGAACTTGTCGGTATGTACTGTTTAAAAAAAAAAAAACAAAAAACAAAAAAAAACACCTTAAAGCTTCCATTTTAAAATGATAAATACACCAGTGCATGAGGAGTAAGATGAATTCATCTTACTCTTGTTCAAGTAACAGTATTCTTTCTGCAAGGTAAAAAGACAACTCCGCTGCTGGATTTCCTGAAGAATAAACAGGTAAATGTGAACTGTTGAACAACAATGTGGTGTTGTAGGTTTGACACTTTGCATGGTGAACGCTGGTCTTATGTCCTGTTTTATTGCTGGTCAGAGAATCAGGGAGGAAAAGAAAGAAGAGAGAAGGAGGAGGGAGCTTGAACGCAAGCGTGTGCGTGATGAGGAGCGTCGTAAGTGGAGGGAGGAAGAGAGGCGGAAGCGCAAAGAGGCCGAGAAGATGAAGAGACTCGAGAAACCTCTGGAGAAGGAGAAGGACCAAGTTAAAGAAGAACCAAAAATTAAGGTGTGTACTGCAGTTGAGTGGAGCAAAATAAAAAGTTCACGAAAATGTAGGCGACAAATTAATTCCCATTCATCCCAATATGACTATGACTGTATTTTCCACTCCGTAGCTCCTGAAGAAGCCAGACAAGGGGGATGAAGGTGACTCCGAGAAACCTAAGGAAAAGGCCAAGAAGCCAGAGAAGCCTAAAAAAGATGACAGAGCTGTGGGAAGTGGTGATCTAAAGAAGCGTCAGAATGTAGAAAATAAGGAAGATCGGGGACGGAAGTGAGTAAGCACACTTTTTTTTAAACTCAATAAACACATTTCAAACAGAATGCTTAAAATGGATTTGCACTTTGCAAACAGAGGCGATGAAGACAGACGAAAGGAGTTCAGAGAGCGTGACCCCGATCGAGACAGGGAGCGTGAACGAGAGAGGGACAAGGAGCGGCAGCAGAAGGAGAAGGAGCGCATCAGGCGGCAGGACGAAGAACGGAGGAGAAGGAGAGAACGACATGATGGAGAAAATACCTGCAGGAAGAGGGAGGAGGAGGCGAAAAAAGAAAAGGAGTGTGTGTTAGAAAAGAAAAAAGAAAGTGTGGCAGACTCTGCTCACACTGAGAGGCTGGAGAAACCTGCCAAAGACAACAAAAAGGATGAGCATGTTAAAAGAGACCGGCTAAGAAACAAGGTAATTAGCCTCAGCCTTCTGTGTCATGAATGTATTTATTCTTTTTTGTAGTTCTAACGGTGTTGTTTGTACACCAGGATCGGCCTGCTATTCAGCTGTACCAACCAGGGGCCAGAAGCCGCAATCGAGCACCGTTAGGAGGAGGAGGAGGCGGTGAAGACTCGAGCGCTGCTGACAGGAAGCCAGATACTGAACCCAAGAGAGTGGCTGACAAGGGAAATGACTGAGCAGATTTGTACTTATGGCATGTTAAGTTAGCCGAGGAGAGGGAGACAGGCCTGCAAGGCTCAGAGCAGCCACGTGGGATCAAAGATCTACATGCAGTGTTGATCAAACAGAGCTGCATCCTGTCGTTAAACTCAGTCAGAGGCAAGGATGTGAGAGTGGAGCCTCTTAGTGCCTAAATATGAGCTTCTTTAGTTTTGTTTGATGGGGAAAAAAATAAGGATAGCCTTTGTAAATCTTGCAAGGGTTTGCCTGTAGGACATAGTAGGTGAAGCCAAAGCTTTCTTGGACCACATGAATTCAAAGTGACCTTATTTCACTCTTGTTTCTCTGATGTTAGTGTAAACGCACTGTAAAATGGGCTTTCAGCTTGCGAGTGTACTTATCATCATCATCCCAGTTTGCAGATATAAATTAACATCGCAGGAATCACCTGCATTTTGCTTTCCTACTCTACATAGTACTTCTGCATATCAGTATTGCCAAGGTTACCAAGGTTTAGATTTACACATGACAAAGATTTTTATTTATATCATTTTTATTGAAATTACATCAGTTTCTTATGCTGCCTGGGGAGCTAGAGAATCCAAATGTATATAAAGAGCTGTTTCTAGCTTTATTAAAGCTATTAATGGTCTATAACTCAAAAATAGCGTAGACTATCTAGTACAACTGGTGGTACATGTATGGAGGGATAGTCTGTCTTTATCTGTTTTTTTTTTTTCCCCCATAAGCAGTGAATCACTTTTTTCCATTTGTTCTGTTCTGTTATTGCATTCATACAGTGACTGAGGAGAAATAGCCATTTCTGACTAGATTGCAGTGTCTCAAACATACATGCATGCCTGCAAGCTTCAATCAGTGTGATCAACCTGTGGCCTTTGCCTTTTCTAACATGAGATGCCCTTAAACATTCATCTCTGATGCACTAAAACGAAATGCAGCATGAGAACATATCACTGCTGGTAAATCTACTGCAGCCACTTCTGACTGGAAATAAACAAGTTCTTTAGTAAAATGTACGTGTTTGATATTTTTCTTATTTGGTGAAGAGCTGTTAAGAAAATTAGTTTATATTTTGACATAAGTAGTTTAAGGTATTTGAGAATGTATTATAGTACTTTTTTACCAGTTAGCTGCTTCTTTTTTTTTTTTTTTTANGGGGTTAATCATTAGAACGATTTAGTAAATCATTTGAAGGAATTAGTAAATGTTCAAACGAGTTAATTTTTCCCCTGCCTCCCGGGCTCAGTACAAACTACAACTAATAGTCAGAACTGGGACTGTAAAATGTCAGCTCGTACGAGGGAGAGACAGGCATAGCTGACATGGTGAATAATTGTTCTTCAAGTCTGAGTTTATTGGGCCTTATTTTAATATTTCTTGAATAATTTCCATAAATTTACAAAGAATGGAAGTGTATGCCAAATGTCCACTAGATGTCGCTGTTGGTAGACTACAGAACCCATTTGTTTTACGCTGATTGGTTACCAGCGCTTTCATCACTTCCTCTTCCCTTCCTTCGCTCTCTTCGATTGCCGCCATAGTTGGAAAAGGACTGTGGCCAAAATGGTAAATGGAATATCTTTAAACATCAACATTATCATCACCCTCAGACATGTATCGAAACTTACACCGATTAATAAACATCTCACTGGTATTTCAGAAATCTGTATGTTATTCGAAAACGTGATGTTAGCAGAACAAAGATGTTCTTCGCTGCTAGCTTCTTTGGCGCTGTGCACGTTAGGCTACTGCTTCTTCTACTGATAGTTTGTTAGTTTATGTTTTTAAATGAACAGTATTAATGGGTTTTCTATCTTTCTTAGTCGTCCCACAAGACTTTCAGGATCAAGCGCTTCCTCGCCAAGAAGCAGAAACAGAACAGGCCGATTCCTCAATGGATCAGAATGAAGACCGGCAACAAGATCAGGTGTGTTGTGTTGTATTGATGTGTGTAGGGATGCATCGCGTCTGAGCTGAATGTGTACAATGCATGTCTGGTAATTTTGAAATTTAAAAACTATACAAGTCGAATTTTAGTTTATTGGAATCTTCAATTCTTTGATTTTGCTCTGTTGCCTTATCCTTATTTATCCATCCATTTTCTATACCCGTTTGTCCTGTTAAGGGTCACGGGGGCCTATCTCAGCGATTCTCTAATTATATTTTGTATACTTCAGAAGCACTGTCTGGGAAACCTACCAGAAAAAGCATTTCACTGTTGTTATACTTGTATGGCTGCATGTGACAAATAAAACTTTGNCCAGAAAAAGCATTTCACTGTTGTTATACTTGTATGGCTGCATGTGACAAATAAAACTTTGAAACTACTGTTGATAAAGCAATAAAAGCAATCATGGAGTAGCTGGAGAGAATAAAAAGACAAGTTTTGTCTGTGTACATATAAACTGATCTAGTCTAAAAGTCCCAGTGCAAAAAAATGAGTCACTGACAGAAATTTTAATGAAATCATTTTATGCACATATTAAGAAATAAGGTAAAACACTTGGTGATTCTGCCTTCTGATAATTGAGGACTTGCTGCTTTTCTGTAAAGCTGAAGTTGAGTCACTGGACTTAAAAAGTGCACCTTCACAGACTGCTGCTTTTCTTCTCCATATAACATAGTACATTGAAATGCATATTAAAGATGATTAAAGCAATAAATTGACTTTAAAAACATTAGCACACAATTAGACTGAAATTGGCATAAATCCTCATTGGCTTTGACAGACCTAGATTATACCATTTAAATCCAATAACGAAAGCATGTAAACAATTATTTGTGTTGTAGTTGTAGTAAGCTAGCTCTGCTTACTTTGCCTCTTTGGCGGACTCTCCCCCGTATTCTAAACAACACATCACATATAATAACAGACTCCTGTTACTTCTGCCTACTTCTGTCATATTTTTGTCTCAACTACAGTACAGACACAAATGTGAGGTTTTGTGTGCATGGAATCGTACTGACTGTCTGCCTTGCATGTACTGACGAGCTGATGTAGGCAAGAACCCTGAAAGGTAGTTTGAGGTCAGACCAGCTGATCATCATGTAAAAGCAGGTCTGCAATTGCAACACTCGATTGCTGTGGAGTGCTGTCATTAAACCTGCTGAGAGCATCATTCTGCTATGGAGTCTTTGCTCCCTTTCACTGTTTGTGATGAGGAAACTCTGTAGCTGGTACATGTACATGCTGAAGGTGGTGCTTAGCTCAACGAAACAGTTTTGCTTGGAAGGGTGGCGATGTGAGAGAAATCCTGCTATTGGACTGTTTTTGGCAATTATCATTCACATATTTGTTAAGCTTTTGTAGTGCCAGGGGAAAGGTGATTGTCCTTCTAAGTATGTTTAAATTGTGCAGTGTAATAAATTTTAAAAAGTAAATTCTTTCCTTTTCCCTGAAAATCACAGTGCTGCAGTGACTTTAGCGATTTGCTGTATATTGGGCAAGCTGATATACTGAGGATGTTGGTGGCTCCTGGTTCCTGCAACATCACTATTTGCATGTATTCAAATAAATCCATGCAGCTTTTCCTAATTTTACTACATTTCCATATTTAAATGTGAAAGATGGCACAATCAGTGGCTCTCAAATGGCCTCTACCCACTTTATCTGTTTTTTTCCATAATAAAATTATAAACAACACCATTACGACTATTAAACATGGAAGAAATATATAAAGCACCTCATTCCAAGGAATGTATAAACAAGCACTTTTTTCTCAGTTCTCACTAGTGAATTAAAACTTGATATCAAGGACTGATCCTACAAAATAGAGGTGTTTACTGCAAGAATGTATGTAGCCTGATAAAGTATTTCTCATATAAACATTGACACCAGAACTTGGAAATAAAAGTCCTTTTTTTCTTGTGCTGCAGACCAAATTTTAATTAACTCTTCAAACTCTTTACGATTAAACTGTAAATTCAGCAGAGCTGAGTTTAAAAGTTTTGTATGAGGCAAAATATCTTGGAGTGAAACAGTTCTTTGATAAGGAGAACAGATGTTGCTCGTTGTAATGTTGCTAGATATTCTTTTTCAGTTAAATTATTATTATTTTTTTTTTTTGGAAAATTTTCTCTGCACATGGATATTTTATTTGGGCACAATTGATCCAGAAACAAGAACAGAAATTATGGAATTTAAAAGTTAACTTGCCTGCAGAGTTTTCTAGGACAAAGTAATGTCTTGTTTTATATAGAAGTATCATGCTCTGAAAAAGAAAAAAAAAAAGTTTAAGCTGTTGAGTTACCCTAGTTGCCTTATTACAAATGCTACTCTGCTTTATGACTTTAGATAATTTGTGATTGTGAAAGTTCACTTGGTCTCTTCTGACATGGTTGACCTTCTATTTTAGGTACAACTCCAAGAGAAGACACTGGAGGAGGACTAAGCTCGGCCTGTAAAGGGTCCTTGGATCTCCAGCATCCCTTCATCTGTGGAGACCTTCAGCTGTTGAGGCTGACCTGAGATGGAGCCGTGTTATCTGGAGCAGCAGTCTTTTTGTTCAGATAGTCTGGTTATTCTCATGTTTGACAAATAAAAGATCTGTGACCATGCTGCACATATGACTATGGCTTTTTTAAAGTGGGATTGAGCAATCCTTAAACTGACTGAGGCAAACAAATATATGGGGAGGGGTTTAATGCTGGCAGCTCAGCAGAAATGTTAGAGGAGGTTTTCCTTTTGACCAAGCTGAAGTAAACATCTGAAAAATGATATCCACTGTTCAGTGTTAACATCTGAATTGTGGTTTATGTTTAGAATTTGGTTAGAAGTGGGTCATGGCCTGCTTAGCTGAAGATATCTACTATTGAACAAGACAAATCTACAAGCAAAACAAGCTATGAAATGTTTACTTACACTGCTAAAAGGGAAGATGTGGCCATGTCTGCAAGCAATTTATTACTCATCCGGGTTGTTGACATAACTCAGTCGAGCAACAGTGTTCTTAGGCTTCAGTGGGATTAAAAAAAAAAAGTTACTCTAAAGTGCTGTGTTTTCTATTGGGATGACTGCTATTGAAAATTTTGCAATTACAAGACTTCAACCAATTTCTCACAATCATTCTTCAGCTTTCTTTCCAAGGAAAGAAAACGGGGGAAAGAGCTTTCTGAAAGAGCTGAACCGCCAGCTGCTTCTTTTGGCCCAGTCAAAGAAACCCACTTCATCTCCCTCCTCCTCCTCATCCTCAGGCGCGGCAGGGTTCGAGGAGCTGGCGTTGTTGTTGACATTTTGCATCCATCCGCAATTTTGCTCATCCTCCCAGCCGCCGAGCAGCTCCTTCATCTCCGGCGGGGCGTNTCCATCCGCAATTTTGCTCATCCTCCCAGCCGCCGAGCAGCTCCTTCATCTCCGGCGGGGCGTTTCCCTTCAGGTACTGCCAGGCTTTCTTCCCGTTATAGTCCATAACATCGACTTTGGCCCCATATGCACCGACCAGCAGTTTGACCACCATGTACTGGCCGTGCATGGTGGCGACGTGCAGCGGGGTGAAGCCGCCGCTGCCCCGTAGGTTAACGTTCACGGACAGTCCCGCACTTTCAGCGAACCGTAAAACTCGCACCATAGTCAAGTCCTGTCCCCTCTTTGCTAACCAGTGCAGCACTGAATACCCGCTGATGAAATCCTTCCTGGTTAACAGATGAGGGTCCTCGGAGATGAATTCCATTATTGTCTCGTAGTTTCCTTCCACTGCAGACAGCATCCACGCGTGCTCCATGGGATATAAAGCCCAGTCTGTACCCTGGCTGCTTTGCGAACACGCACTGAGACTTTGTGTACACAGCACGCCGCTAAACCCGCTGTTTGAAGAGTTGTTTAGCAGTAACTCTTTCAGGTACTTTTTACGCATGGCGGGGGTGAGAGACGCTCTTTCTGAAGCGTCTCTCTGAAACGAAGCTCCGGCTTGATGTGACACTGCTTGCTGCTTCTGGAATCTGGACCTGCGCTGGAAAGCGCTGGGTAAAACCTGCAGGCCATATCTGGACAGTCTGTCCACAACAGAGCCCTGTCCGGACGCCCTGCCGTGGGCGTCAGGACTGCTGACAGCTGCTCCACATCCAGCATCATCTGGCGACTGACCGCTGTTCTCAGACATGCTGCTGGACGCCAGTTCCTCTTATTTATAAAACAACCCCGATGACATTAGTATCAAATTGTAAACTGGGAAAGTTTCCGTCCACGTCCAATTCATTGCCTGTGTCATGGGATGAAAAAGTAACTTAATACGCAACTAAAAGCAATGAAAGCGTATTCAAACGCACAGACCAAGTTCCTCATTTTGTTGCATGGTTCAAAAAGAAGAAACTCAACGTTGTTCTTTAATAACTTAACTCCTAAGAATCTTGTTTTTTTTTGTTTTTTTAACCTTTGTCTTTGAACGGCTCACACCAAAATCACTCACCTGTTTACCGGTCGCGGCGACAGCGATTCCTGTATAATCAGGGCGCACATTCTCCTTGGATCGAGCATTAGTTTTGACAGTCCTTTGACCACTTACGTTAAATCGATATCTTTTCGTGTTAAACATTTATCCAAAAATAGGATATTTTGTTTAGATTCAGAACCTTTACATTCGGCACAGATTTCCTTTCCCCTCAAGTGGAATTGAAACAAAGTTCACTGTAATCTCAGGTATCACCAGTAGCAAGAAGCCCTCGCATGTGACTGGCTGATAGAACTTAAAGTAGGAAGTGCAGTAAATACACAGATTTCACAAGATGACTCATGAACAGCACCAGCCCACAGTGGGCAGCAACGACAAGGACAAAACGACTGTAGGGTCACCTAAAACAAGTTTTATTTCAGTAAAAATGAAGTAATAAAATAAACATGCATCCAGACTCAGTTGGTATCAGATTCTGGAGGGAGCTCAGTCATCAGCTCATCAATTGTTTGAAGGAATTTATCCAGCTCTGTTGAGTAATAATCTAAAAAGAAAGAGTATGGATTAAAACAGCATACTACTTCAAATGTGTCACATGACAGCAAGTACAAAGCATTCACGCCGTGAATACTATAAGCTAGGTAAAACTCACCAATGAAACACAACCATGATTTAACTACAAATTTCTAAACAAACATGACAATATGATAGTAGTAGAATAATCCATATACAAAATATATAGATTTGGCAGAGAAGTGACACTGCTTCATGGAGCAATTTTCTTCAGCTTCATCAAATCTATACTTTTTGGCATTTCATGCATTGGTGTGAGTATTGTATGATGCATCAAGTTGCAAATCATTTTTATTTTCTGGGAAAAAAAAAAAAAAGGGAAAAGTAGCGGGAAACTGGCTGTTTGAGAGAGAAGAGCCTTTCAGTATTTGTGCTGTGGAGAGTATGCAAAACACATTGAAGAATAAAATCAATTCAGAGGGTTTTTGGAACAATAAAAAAGCAGAGGAATCAAAAGAAATGCAACAAAGCCCTAACTACAAATAAGGCAGTTGACATTTTTTGGTCAAGACTAAATTTTGCTATAGTTAGAGTTGTTATTCATGGCTATCCCCAAATTTGTTTAAAAAAAAAAAAAAAAAAAAAAAAAATCAGTTCATACACAGTATATGATTCAATCTTATGAACAGCACAAATTACATTCACTTATTAGTAACTTTAGTCAATCCCAAACACTGACAGTTTGAAAGTAGCCCTTAGATACCTGAACGTTTTGGCATTTTTACAGGTGACAGCTCTGCATATGCCTCCTTTTGTTCTTCCTCACAGAAATAAGAAGTTTGTGGGACACAAGCCAGTCCAGGCAAAGCAAGGTCACTGAGAGGAATAAGATCTTCAGGTATGCTGTACTTCTCAAACTCTAAGAAAAAAAAAAAAAAAGNAAAAAAAAAAAAAAAAAGTATAAAAACAAATGTGAAATATTAAGTGAGCAGATAAAGAATCCACCTTAAGGAAAAGATTAACATACGTACAGAACTAAACATAATCTATTTTTGGCTATGTGATTTCCTGAGATTTGAGCAATCCTTTTGATTCAGTAATGTGTAAAACCTGAAAGAACTGTATTTGTCCAGATAATTTACAGTCAATAAGCAGTCAAATGTGTTGCTAAAGTTCCTGTAGTTCCTCTAGCTGAACATATTAACAGATATTAGTGTTCTAGTAGAAATTTGCAATTTCCATTTTGCTCTGAAGAACTTTAACAATGCCCCTTGCATTAATGTTTTACAGAGAATGTGGACAGGCCAGTATGTAAATGAAATTTTGAGAATAAGCATGTGCTGATAGTTATGAACTTGCGAGATATGAAAATGGCATCAACTGTGCTGTTTTTCCAATATCACCTTTGACAGGAACAAATGAGCTTGTGTGAAGTGTTACTGAAGGTGTTCCAGTTACCAAGTGGGTCATAAGGGATGAATGCCTCAATGTCTGGGTATTCCTCCACTTTGTTCTGAGGAACAGGCTTGGCTTTAGTTTCCTGTGGAAAAATGGCACTGTGTTAATCATGTACAGTTTGTGTTACAGAGCAGAATGTTGCTAAAAGACATGTTAGAGCCAGATAATCACTTTTCCCGTCGCCACTGTGTTGAATTCTGACCTGTGGCTTGTGGAGTTTCTTCTCTTGTGCATTTCTGGCAGGGGTTGAGATTATTTTGTTGACTGTACCCAAAGCTTTACGACCAGATGGCAAAGGAGTATGTAATTTTCTTGAAGATACAGGTGTTTTCAACAATTTCTCTGATGAAAAAAGCAAAACAGGTTACATAAGTTATAAGGATCCTCATGATGCAATGTCACATCAACCAGAGATTCAATATAAGATTTAAGGTACATGACAGAAATCTAATTGGAAATGCAAGGGCACCTAAACACTTTACCTTTAAATAATCAAGCTGTATTTGTATACAACATTTAATATAATGATGCAAATATTAACATTTAGAAGAGTAAACTCCATTCATTAGTCTAGATTATGTGTAAATCAGGTGTTTTATTGTAGTTTTAATGCATATGACCATATTTATTTTCCACTTTAGATCCCAACATTATCGCTGGAAAAATGCTTTTTGAACACTATGTCAGAATTTATGTACCTGGAGCAGACTGAATACGCTCTCGCATCTTCAGTGTAGAAACATGGAGAAATCCATTTTCCTGCTCTGTGAAGATTATGTTGGCCATTGTACCTGCACAACACACAAGCTGATATAAACATCACAAACCACCACATGGAATATGAATATAAACTCAAGCTGAAGCATTTTATTACACACAATGTTTGCTCAAGCACCATATACATAACAATATTTACCACATCTAATAGATTCAGAGTCTCATCAGGCCTGAGGCTTTTTTTGACAACTAACTTTAAACTTTAACATTAAAACTTGCCAGATGGAGCAACATCTTGATGAGTCTTCTAGTTAGATATGAGTTCTAATAGCTATGGCCTGTAGCCAGCCTGTGTTTCCTGAGCCTCTGATCCAACATAAATGTAAAAGTAAAGAGCACAATAACTGTAACAGCCAATCTGGCAGGGTTGCAGCACTTAATATTCTGGACATTAATCAATGAGTTTTCTTGCCTGTTAGCTTCTCGTGTAGCTGAAATGCCATTTAAGCTACCTGGCACTGTTTTACCTCTCCCTTTGCGTTTGTGTTTCTCTGTTAAAATTATTTCAAGCTGATATATGTCATGCAGTTGCATGAGGAGGGATAGTGAACATATCGGTAGAAGGATGCTGAGGTTGGAACTGCCAGGCAGGAGGCCTAGAGGAAGACCAAAGAGGAGATTTATGGATGTAGTGAAAGAGGACATGAAGTTAGTTGGTGTGAGAGAAGAGGAGGCAGAGGATAGGGTTAGATGGAGGCAGATGATTCGCTGTGGTGACCCCTGAAGGGAAAGCCGAAAGGAAAAGAAGAAGAAGAAGATATGTCATGCAGTTTGAAGACTTTAAGTGTATAATAACGTTAAAATTCGTGGTCAGAACGCTAGAGAAACCAACGCTAAGAGCTACCTGGCAAAAAACTAAAGCGACGTTGCTTGATAAACAGCGGTTATTGTGAGATTAGCAAAAACAAATGTTAGCATTAACCGGTAAATTCACATACAGTTTACATTAGCGTAGCATAGCTTTTCGTTATAATCTACGTTAGTCTTAACCAGCCAACCTAACGTTCACAAATTAAAATTGACGACTGTGATTTAGCTATACACTTTTTGTGTATAGAGGACGGTGATTAACTTCATCTCGGCTAAAGTTAATGTCTTGTCACTCGTTTTAGCTAGCATTAGGTGCATATGAACGTCAAAGTAACCTGAATCAAGAGTACAGAATTAATGTATTTTACAGTAGTTTAACGTTACCTTAGTAGTGTTAAATATCACTGGCTCCTCCGAGTTTTTGTACGCCACTAAACAGTTTTCGTTTAGTATGAAAACTACAAGCAAGCAACGTCCGCAGGTCGTTTTTCAACTGACTGCCTTAATTCTATTGGTCGCTGTGGGCTAGATGGGCGTGGCCCAAAATGTTGCCACGACTTTGTAAATATCAATTTAATTTTTTATTAATTTAAAACAGCCAATTAAATCTTATCCTTTTGGAAGTTGACCATTTAAATATTAGCTAATTTTATGGGAGGGATATGGAATTTATGTGGTGTTGTTATCAATTAATTTTACTTCAAAGGCTGGTTAAATATTCTGCATAAAAATATGGTTAATTTCTGTGTAGTAGTTCTGTTTTTGTACACTTCTAATGCAATTATTAAGACTGATGTGATGAGTTGAACTGTATATATTACAAAAGATATATAGTTATATACAAAATATATATAACTGTCATGCTAATTTTGACTTATTTTGCAGGATGTAGTATGTATAGAAGATGGATAGAAGAATAAGTTTTGAGTCAATGAATATTTTTATTCATGTTTGTGCCCTTTTTAAATCTAAATGGATATTTAAAAAAATATTTTCCTGTCATTATACAAAGACAGTTCTCTCCCACTTCCTGGTCTACTAAAACATTTTGTCTGTAAATACAGTATTACTGTATTTAATAGTTTAAATCAACAGAAAACTAAGATATGCATACGCCTAGTGTGTCGTTGAAAAAAAAAAAAATCATTATCTATCTGTTCACGGCCTTTCTGATTGGACGGATCCATTAGGGCAGCCCGTAGGGGATTTCATTATGTACTAGTCCTTTTAAATTCATAATTACTTGGCTTGAAAACATAGACATAACTCTCATCTGAACACTATGTAATATTTTAAAAAATACACTGAAAAGAATACACGATATAAATGAACTTTTGAGAGTATTTTATTTGATATCACCTAGAGAACCCTGCTGCACAGTGATACATTCCTGGTAGGCCTTCTTTCGGTGTGGCTTCCTTTAGAGAGCAGAGCTTTGGTTCCAAGCAGCCATGGCGTCGACTGAGATAGCAAGGCAAGCGGTGAGTAGCCTGCTTCATTTAGGATGTCGTTAATCTCTGTGAACACCCTTGTTATGAATTGCCTTAGTATGAACATATGTCATTATATGCAGTAACTTTGCATTACAGGGTCTAATTTGGAACGAGCCCACCATCCGCATTTCATGGCTGTATTCCATCCCAATCCAGAATGCACAATAAATGATCAAACACATTGCATTTTATTGTCGTTATAGATATTTAGGTGATTTGTGCTTATTTTAACCTGCCATAATTACGTATTTGAAAGTTATAGTTAGATCTAAGTACGTTAGGTCCACGCTGAAATGTTTTAGTTTAGCTAAACGTATGAAAGGTTTCGTGTGCAGAGTGCTAACACTACCTTTCACACGGAACGGTGTTTAGTCTAAGCTAAAAACTGAAATATTATGTAGTAGACTATATTAGATAAAAAGGACATCCTACTGTATACCACACGTTAGGTAGGCCATTCATTCTGAACGCCCCCGTTTCAGCACAGCAATGGTGCTCATTTCCGTTATGCTGTTCATGTCAGTCCCGTTAACTTTCAGTCGGGCGTTGTCTAATGTGAATAGAAAATAACGACCTGGACAAGACAGATTCTGACTAGTCAAGGTTATTTGAGCCCAGACTTACAGCCACATACGCCTGCAATTTGAAACGCGTGTGTAAAGTTTGCCCGGATTTAGTTTTGGAAAACGAAAAGCCACTAAAGCTAGAGAAAATGCTCAGAATAGCGAGGTTGTGTAGTTTGATATGCCTTTGTGGCTCAATGAATGAAAAAAACCCCACTGTGTGTAAGTTGGCTGTGTGTGTCTTGAAAAGCAGGAGCGTTTCAGGAATGTTGCACTTGTGGATGGAGGTGAAAGTGTATTTATCCAGTCACGTTAAACTCAGTTTTCCAAATAGACCTCCAACTGTTTAAACCCATTTCAACTATCCAAACAATCCACAACTGTTCAGCACCATCCGTTTGTCTGTCAGGTTATTTTAATGTAAGTCCCAAATCCAGTTTTTTTTTCTTTCTTTTTTTTTTTTTAATGCAATACCTCAAAGCTGAAGCAACATTTCCAAGCAGTTTTGTGTTATGTTAAACCACATAATGGCCAGTTTACTGAGGTTTCACTGGCTGAGTGCTTTTACAGTGCCATGTAATCTAAATTCTTTGCTTTCATGCAACTCATAATGTGGACACAGGCTGCAAAAGCAGGATTCAGCACATGCAACAGCAATACCTATACACAATGGTGTTCTGCTGTCATACCAAGACTTAATTAAAACAGTGCAAGTAGTACAGTAGAGTAGAGTAATAGTAGTACAGTAGTGAGTAAACAGTGCAGTAGAGTTAAGGGGAGTGCAACCAACCAAAAATGAGGATTTTATGAGCTCAAGGCAGAGTGAGAAGTCATACACATCACATGCACAACGTAGCCGGCACACTGACAGTATTAATTCTATTTCTTGACTCCTCCTTTTGTCAGTTTTGTAATTTGAAAAATGATGTGATTAAATCTTTTATGTTGTTATACAAACACCTTAAAATGAACTATGTATGCACATTGTGGTTTACTGTCTCAGATGTGAGCAAAAACTAGTATCCAGGAAACAGGAAGTGAATCAAATGGCACCTGAAATCTTCCATTTGCAGATTAACAAGATCAAATGCAGCAGAAATTCTGTACCAAATTGCTATTTGTTAATAAAATACTGTTCAGCAGCACAACAGTCACAAGATGTAAATGTACAGTAAATTATACAGTGTTAAACAGAATCCTGTGCATGTTTATAGGTGTGAGGACAAAGTTGTATAATAAGGCAAGCTAAGTGAACGCTAAAGGAATTCTGTGATTGACTGGTGTTTAGCTGATGTTTTGTATTTTTTTTTTTTTTTTTTTTTCTGTGCACAGGGAGAGGGTGCCCGTGCCATTCCTCTGGCGGGCCATGTTGGCTTCGACAGCATGCCTGACCAGTTGGTCAACAAGTCTGTGAATCATGGATTCTGCTTCAACATCCTCTGTGTTGGTGAGTGTGTCATGTGTTAAACTGCTTTTTTTTTTTGTTTGTTTTATTTTTTTCCTCTTTCTCCTCTAGCCAAAACCAAAATTTCTTCTGTCAGCTTCAGGCTTTACCACTATACACACCAGTTCATTTGGTGTTTGACCCACTTAGATTCCTTTCAGTCAGTCAGCTTTGGTTAAACCAGATACAGAGTGCTTTTTATCTGGGGTTGTGGAATCCGGAAATTTATCTCAAGTTGATAATTAATTTTAGTGAAACATTACTTTGCAAATAGGCTAACACTTTAACTGCCCTTGCTGCTCTTGTTGTGTGGCGCTCTTTTATTTTTTCAAGTTCAATTTTTGTAGTTTTTATACATGAAGAGGAAGACATGATGGTGCACATGTCCTTGCAGTCCCCACTGCCCTGTTGTGCACACCCTTGTGCAAATGTTTCACACTACATTCCTGGTTGACATTTTGTAGATCAAATTTCTGCTGGTTTTGCTGTTTTATGGAGCAGTCTATTGATGATTATCAGTTTCTGGTTTTATTACACACTACTAGTTATATGTTTGAAGTAACACAACAGAAACAAGAACAAAAGCAAATAATAGTTTTTATAAAAGTGATTGCAATAGTGTGTTTATGTAAACTATGTGTTTTTGCAGTATGTGGATTTGTGAAGTACATATGTTACGTTATTGCACCTGGTTTCATAGTTTCTACATTGCTATGGTAGGAAATGCCTTGTATCCATTTGTTTTCATGTTCTGGATTTGTACTGCAGCCATTTATACTGCAGCCTGTTAGTAGTGGAAAAGGCCAGTGGTGATGTATGTTTTCATAACATGAACAGAATTGATTATCATTTATATTTTGCTTTTGTGTTACAAGCGGAATTTCTAAATACTTTACGCAAATCTTTATGTATTACTCTATTTTTTTTAATTTATGTATTTTTTTGCAGTTTGTAGATTTGGTTGTGTGACTGACAGCATTGTACAGTAGTGCAAGTATGACCTGAGGCAGAGAAATGTGATCTGCCTTTTTTTTTTAAGGTAATTTTTCTCGTCTAAAATTACAGAGAGGCAAGCAAAGAAGATTAAATCAAAGATGAGTGACAGTTTCTGTGTGAGGTGTTTATTTTACTTGTGACTTCTGGAGTTTTGATTGAAATCTTTACTTTTGGCATTACACTTTATCACTGTTTCCAGTGTGGGCCTGGAGCTCTTCCAAAACAGATGCCAAATGGTCTTAAGCATGAGAGACTTCTCCGTAGTGATTTCAGCTGTGCTCCGAAACACGACATAATACTGTTTGTTGTCCATTATTCCTCCTTGCATCATTTATTGCATATTCTGAGCAAAAGTTTAGTAATGTGGAACACATGAAATGTCCCACTAAAGCTGCCATCTTAGAGTGTAGGTCAGGACATGATGAACAAAAATAGGATTTCTTGCAGAGGCAGGAGGGTAACTGAGTCATCTGACAACCTCCAGCTGTAAACGGATGTCAGAATACATCAGCAAATAAGCTTCTGGATTTGCCATTTCTGTGACTGTAAGGATTTGAAAATAGTGTTTTTGTCTACAGCATCTTCAGTCTGTCACATTTACTCTTGTCTCACTTAATAATGGACCATGTTCTGCCTTTTTAATCACTGTTTGGTTTGAGTAAGTAGGTTTTTAATAAAAGCAGCAAAGATTGAACATGGGGGTCATAAAAGTGTATTTATCAAGAAATGACCATATTATTGACTTTCAGGTGATTTGGAAGTATGCAGCCTAATAGAAACTGCAGTATCAATGGGGATGAGGATGAGAAAATGGAAGTGTAGCAGAAAAGGAAATAAATGCAGTTACTACAAAATCAAACTTGGTAACATGCTAGCAACATGCTGCAGCACAGACTGATGGCTTCGTCTCTGATGTCTAGGTGAGACGGGTCTGGGAAAGTCCACTCTGATGGACACCTTGTTCAACACCAAGTTTGAGGGTGAGCCCACTCAGCACAACCAGCCGGGAGTTACGCTCAAGTCCAACACCTACGAACTCCAGGAGAGCAACGTGCGCCTTAAACTCACTGTTGTCAACACTGTGGGCTTTGGAGATCAGATCAACAAAGAGGACAGGTAAAGCAGCCTGATCAGCCATCGTATCTTTCAGAAAGGACAAAGTGGCTTCAAGCAATCTCACAAGTTTGATAATCACAGTAAGATTACATGTTGAATTTCAGTTTGAGGGAATGGAAACTTATGAATCAAAGTTTTCTTCTTTAGGTTTCTTTTATACAATGGTGGCTCTTGTGTGAGCACCTGCTTTTCTTGCACAGAAATCTCTACTCGGGATTCCTTACATGTGAGATCTGCGTCTTTTCTGAGGTCAGGTTTCATTTAGGACAGATCCTGCAAACATACCCTTAGGATGTGGAATCAAGTCTACATCTTCAGTCATTCAGCCGCTGAAGTACCCGCTTTAAAATCAAGCAGATGTTGAGCAAAACTCAGTAGTGAGAATCTGCCTGTCATTAAAGGTGATTTTAGCTGCATCAATCCTCTTTTTGGAAGCATTTTATCAGACATAAGATCTTGTTGTCGAGCTTGCTTTGCCTCGTGGATCGCTAATCCTGTTTGCTAGGCAAGTTTAGGGTGAGGATGTTGTCATACTAAGGCCAAAGGGAAGGTTGTGGTAGCTTCCAGAATTCACACTAAACATCACTATGACTAAACTTGCTGCATTACTACGAGCACACAGTTACATGAACTGCTATACACAAACTACCTACAGTGTGTACACAAGGTGTGCATGTATAGATGCATTTGAAGTTTCATGATGTAGGATGTTACATCTTATAATGGATTCTCAGTGACTCTGTAACAAAAGAGGGCAGATCAAAGTTTTTACTGCAAAGGCTTACATATTTATATTACGTATTTATATTATGTAGCAATGCATGAGCCAATGTCCCAGAAAATGATAATTTCCATGGTCATTTTGGTGTATACAATACAAATATTTTATTTGTTTCAATGGAAAACCATCATGTGTTCATTTCCAACCACTGGGATTTATCTTTTATTTTACTGTAACTGATGCTTGGTACAGATGCAGAAAACATTAGCACTTTTTTAGCACCGGTCCTGATACGTTACTAAACACTACATGTTGCATTCACTGACGGAGATCAAACTGCCTCAACTTAAGTCATATTTACTAGTCACAAAATCAGCGACAATATATGAATAACATGTATTTCTTTGTCTAGTCAACATGCTTAAAACTTTTCTCCACTTTTTGACAGCTACAAGTCCATCGTGGAGTTTATTGATGCCCAGTTTGAAGCATATCTGCAGGAGGAGCTGAAAATCAAGCGCACGCTACACAGCTACCATGACACCCGCATCCACGCCTGCCTGTACTTCATTGCTCCCACTGGTCATTCGCTGAAGTCCCTGGACTTAGTCACCATGAAGAAACTTGATAGCAAGGTGATCTGATACATGCTTATATCAGTGTTCCCAGTAGAATTTGTTTTCAATGACTGATTTTTGGCTGGACTGCAATTAAAGGACCATACTGGCCATTTTGCATGTTTGAGCCTAATATATTTAATTTTCATACATGTAACATTACTGACATTCATTTCCCAACGCATACTACTGAAACAGTGAATTAAAAATTTTTTTCCCTACATTCCAGACTGCCAGTGCTTTCAGTTAATTCTGGTATGCTATTAAAATCAACTTGTTGATACTTGAAACGCTCTTGGGATAGGTAATCCATCATCNCTGGTATGCTATTAAAATCAACTTGTTGATACTTGAAACGCTCTTGGGATAGGTAATCCATCATCATGAGCAAGACGTTTATTCAGGTTTTCTTCAGAGTTACATAATTTTAGCGTCTAAGCGCAATAAAAAAGTGTGGAGTGAATGTATGTCTCCACCGGAGAATATAGTCCCAAAAGAAGACCTGTGTTTATCGAAAAATTGAAACGATCGTGATTTCATAAGGCTATTAGCAGGCAAAACATAGATTTTTAAGGTGGGTGTATCGCTTGAATATTTGATTTTGAAAGATTAAGACATTTTGCAAAATATCAGGAAAGCTGAAATATGGTTTTATCCTTTGGGAAATGGTTGTCAGTAACCTTCCATGTATGTATATTCAGCTCAAACATGCAAAATGGGTGGTATGATCATTTAAACATGCATATGTATACCAATTGATATATTGTTAATCTTTTGGTGCTGTATTGCTGTTAATAACATGTGATCCAGCCACTTTAGTCATGGGTCATAAACCTTTCCATGCCATCTGCCTTCTTACAAATTGGCTGCAGTCTTGTTACTGCGTCCGCATAGGTCAGCTGTGAAATGCTATCATCTCGTTTCTGTGAGGTCTTTTCCCCAGGACCTTATTTGCATGGATCTCCTGGCTTTTATACAAAGAGCCTTTAAGAGCTCAACCTCAGTGGTTGCCAAAGCAGCTGTGCCTTCCGGCAAGCTCTCACAACATTGTGATCCACAGCAGAGGCTCTACTGTGTACACATCCAGCAAAGGGGGGTGTTCAAATATCACTCTACTGAAGTACCCATGAGCAAGATGTTAAATCCCCACCAGGATCAGCATCGCTGATCTCTCGGTGAATTTGACTTGGACCTCTTTTTTTGGGCAGGAATTTCCGGTTTGGGATCAGTGAAGTATTTTACCATTGTTTTTCACGTGACCCTTAGCATCCTTTGCTATTGGTTATGGGGCCCTTGCTTGGAGAGCTACTCAGGCATTGTGTAGGTGGCATGGCTTGCCTGTTTCTGTTTTTTTTTTTCCTTCTCTCCTTCTTGCTCTGCTGAAGCAAAAGTAATTACCTCTGTCTGACTTTCTGTTTCTCAGTGTGATCACATCAAACATGGGTTATGTAAAAGTTGGTAAAGTCAGTAGAGTCTAACAGATAACTCCATGTTTGGAGAGCTTTTTAAGAAATCTGGAACAGGAGGTGGAGGCCTGTTGCTCTCCTTGCTGCATTTTCTATTTTTATCTCTGTGCTTAAGAATGTGCAGTTGTCTGAAATACTGTAGACCTGATTTGCAAAGATCCCTGGAGCTATAGAGTGACAATTTTTGGTGTGTTTAAAAATGGCTCCAACAGTTCTTTTTTTTTTTTTTTTTTTTTTTTTTTTGTGTTACCTTTTTCATCTTTGAAATATTATTATATTTGAAATACCACAACCGTGGGAGTTCAGGATCAAAACAAATTGAAATATACTGTATATACACAGTATAAAATACAGACTAGATTGATATAACTGCTGTCAAATTAAAGTCAATTATATCACTTCCTAAAGATCTGATTTGTAATGCTGTGTTTAAACTATTTGTTCCCTTTTAAAAATACCTTAACTGTTTTTTTTTTTCACATTTAAACACAAATGGAGATTAAATTGACCCCCAGGCTGCTGGAATCCATTCTATATTTAGCTGCATATCTGATTGCATGTTGTTGATTGTGTCAGTCTTCATTAAATCTTTCTTGTTTCTCAACCAAAGGTCAACATCATTCCAATCATTGCCAAGTCCGATGCCATCTCTAAGAGCGAGTTGGCCAAGTTCAAGATCAAAATCACCAGTGAGCTGGTCAGCAACGGAGTCCAGATCTACCAGTTCCCCACTGATGATGAGTCTGTGGCAGAGATCAACTCCACTATGAATGTAAGACTCAAAACCTTATGAGGAATTCTATTGTATAATATATTTTTTTTCACAGTTTCTCTTTTAAAGTTTTGAAATCTATTGAAATGGAGAGGTCAATATTCTCTCAAAAATACATTTATTTAGAAACTCTGTAAGTTGATATAATGAGATAGATTGTGATGATCTCATTTTTTAACAGATTTCTTGTGTGTGTGCTTTTGACAAATTCTGGCATGCATGAATGGCATAAAGAAATGTGATGTAGAATGTGGACAGGCAGCGTCTGTGTCTGCTTAGGCTGTCAGAAAGCCTCCACATGCAAGGAGTGTGTTCAGAGTAGCACAATCTGTGCAGGAAGCTGGCAGTGTGGGAAAACGGTCTGAAGCCACTGACGGATGAGCTGAGGCTAATTTAGCTATTTTATGACGCTGTTCTTGGTATGTGGTCTGACTAAGGGTCTGATTTGATAGAAGGTCAGTTCTTGATATCTGAAAACCAGCTACTTTGAAATTGTACTCTCAAATAGATATAAATACCATTTATGTTAATATTCTGTTTTTATTGTAGTTAAGATTCGGTATATTGCTAAACACTGTGTAGAATTAGTCCTGATTCCTTGTGTGCAAGATAGTTGCACTAATCCTCTTGGATTTTAAAACATAATATATTAGCAGAAGTGTGTGTAACTGTGTTGGATGTGTGATGATTTGTGAGGAAAAAGCAGCAGAACTCTCAGGTGTGGGTGGTGACATACCAACAGCATCTCTTCCTTCTGCTTCACAGGGTCATTTGCCATTTGCGGTGGTGGGGAGCACAGAGGAAGTGAAGATCGGGAACAAGATGGTGAAGGCCCGGCAGTATCCCTGGGGGACCGTGCAGGGTAAGCCCGAGTCACATCCTGCACAGGAAATGAAAATGCGCTCCCTCCCCGCTTAATCCTCCTTGGCTCTAACGCTTCAGCAAGTTAGCTGATAACCAGTTATATAACCTCAATTAGCGGCAGCAGCCTCGCTGCCATTACACAGTGTGCGACAGCTATTGTAGCTCTTACCGGTTTTGCTGTCTGTGGATCATACAGATTTCTACATTGTATGACACTGATGTTCTCGTTGATTTGTTATTGACTAACTTAATCGATTTTTACACAGGCTGTGAATAATATAAATGGATAAAGGCCCTAATATTGCGATTAGCTCTTGGGAGTATGATTAAGTTTTATGATGGCCTCAGGCATCTAAGATGTAGAGGATTTGAGGGAGGGAGAGAGAGAGAGAGAGAGAGAGACAGAGAGAGCCTTCCTCCCTCCCTTCCAGCACATTATAATACATTTGGCCTGAGGCTTTGATATTGATCTGACATTGGATATTTTTTCCCCCGCGTGTGAGTGTGTTTCTTGATGCATTCATGTGTGTGTTCACGGGATGTTACATATTCAGTGTAAGAGTTGTTGTAAGCCTCATATCAAAATGTAAGACAAGCCTCAGGACATGAACTATGTTCTTTTATGTAGTTCGTCTGCAGGAGTGTGTCTGGTCATTTATATGTCACGATGTCATGTTTTGGGAAGAAATACATGTGTTTGCACATGTTTCTGACAGTGGAGAACGAGAATCACTGTGACTTCGTCAAACTGAGGGAAATGCTGATCAGAGTGAACATGGAAGACCTACGAGAGCAGACACACACACGTCATTATGAGCTCTACCGCCGCTGCAAACTGGAGGAAATGGGCTTTAAGGACACTGATCCTGACAGCAAACCCTTCAGGTAGAAAAGCCAAGCTGCTTCTGGTTTGTTTCTACATTTGGTGTGCAGCACTATGTACGGTCAGGCTTAGCATAATATTGCTATTATTCATTTATAAGTTTTCTTCTCCTTTTTTTCTCTGCCAGTCTGCAGGAGACGTATGAAGCCAAGAGGAATGAGTTCATGGGCGAGCTGCAGAAGAAGGAAGAGGAGATGAGGCAGATGTTTGTCCAGAGAGTCAAAGAGAAGGAGGCTGAGCTCAAAGAAGCAGAGAAAGATGTATGTGGGCACAGCTGTGAATGCAGCATTACTACCTCTTTATTCTGATCTATCTTGATTTGCACAAAAATGCTGTTTCCTCTATCACCACCATGCAGCTCCATGAGAAGTTTGACCGTTTGAAGAAGCTCCACCAGGATGAGAAAAAGAAACTGGAGGAGAAGAAGAAGTCCCTGGATGATGAACAGAACATGTTCAAACAGAAAAAGACTGCTGCAGAGCTCTTGCAGAACCAAGCCCAGCAGGCAGGGGGCTCCACCACACTTAAGCGGGACAAAGAAAGGAAAAAGTAAGTCTCTTCCCCTGTTTCTGTCCTCATGCCACAGGTGCAGGAAACCACCTCCAGTTGAGAGCAGCCTACAATCTCTGTCAAAAAAAAAAAAAAAANAAAAAAAAAAAAAAAGCATCACATCTTAATACTTTCACAGTTGATTTTCTTTTGTTTTAGTCCACACAAAACCACAGATGTCATTGCTGATATGTAAAGTTGTTACTATTTTAAAGTCCTTGAGAACCATATGGCTTATTTCAGACTTTGCTGCTTTCAAGCTAAATATGAGCTTTCAGTTCACACATGGAAATTAAGCTCCACCTGCAGCTCACTTTTGCTGCAGATGGAGCTTAATTTCAGTCTGTCTCACTAATATCACCAAACACTTAATGGTTTTCCTCTCATTACTCAAAAATTAACCATAGCTTTGTATAACTTAGCGTACAGTAGATAACGGCTCTGGCTAAGCCTAAGCAGTAGTCCCTTATACTGTCACTTTGCTCTTTATTTCTGAGAGGAAGATGAAAGCTGGTTTCTCTCCATACAATAACAGAGAATATTGATAGCACTGAATTTATGCCAAGAGAGTTCACAATTCATCACCAGTGTGGAGGAGTAAGAAGAGTGGAGAGGAGGAGGGAAAATGACAAATTGTCCTCTTCTAAATATTTGACTGGTAGCCAACTTGTAGCAGCGCTAGAAGAGTAAATTCCAATCGGAAAACATCACTCTGCAATTAAATGTTAACTGACTTGTAAATCCAACGCTCTTAGCAGAATTGTATTAACAGTTTTATTATAACAGTATGAACTCATAAAACATGTTTGAAAGTGCAGCTGCAGTAACCTGAAAGGGGCTTTAAATGAGTACTCTTTCAAATTATTTTTCATATTTTATACAGTTGTGACATGGAAACTGTCTGGAAATTTCTTTGTCGGTTGTATGCATTCAATCTTTTTTTTTTCTTGAATCATTTTTTGGATATCTCTTAGTGATAATATTTTTCTTTCCAACAGTTTCTAAGGAGAGTTTCTCAGAGACAGTGCTCTCCATGGAATGTTTTATGGTTAGAGGCAGCGTTTGCAGCCAGATGTGTTCACGTACAATTGCAGTATGCTGTTTACATTGTTGCTGTTGTGTTAGTAATCACTCCTGGTTTTGTGTTGAAGCTGATGTGACTCCATGCCCTTTAAAAAAACGAAGAGGATATATATAAGTGAGAAGGTCCTTTTTTTTTTTTTTTTTTTTTNTTTTTTTTTTTTTTTTTTTGCTTTTATTTCTTTCCTCTTTTAATTTATTCTACTACAGCCACATCTTCTCTCAACAAACTGGAAATTTATCTTCCAACAGAGCAGCTGTGCAGCTTTGGGTTCTTACGCTTTGTGAATGGGTCACTGATCAAACAGACCTCAGTCATCTTGCTTCTTGTCTTAAAAGGATTCTAATTATGTTTACATGTATTTAACCTCCAGGCCAAACTGTGTGGTTTCTTCAGTCCTCAGTCGTTTGTCTTACTGCATGTTGTATAGATGTGAATCTGTGCTGTGAGTGCATGTCACCTATGTTGCATCCACAATGTTTTCCAGTTAACCCCTCCCACACTTGCTGCATGTTGCTGCATGAGTCACCTTTCCTGGTAAGACTTTATCCTTAAATTATACCACTGGCAATAAAAATATGTAGCTCCAATAATATACAGTATATCATTGATTGCTGAGATTAAAAAAAATCTCCAAACATGCATTTTTTATTTTTATTATGAAAGTTACTTTTATTAATTATCTGTGAACAGTTTAGGAAATATCTTCAGCAATTCAGATATTTGAACTTTGCAGGCCTACATTATATCATAACATCTGCATAATCGGTGAGTCATATCCATGAGCTGGCAGTGTTTACAGTCTACCAGCCTCTAAATCAACCAGTTTATTAGACCTCCACCCAGCCCACATTATCATTTGATGCACTGTCCCATCTGCCTCCCTAGCTCCACAACAGTCTCCCTTTGTGGGGCTCCCGAGTCTTTCCCCGCGTGACCCTGCTGACACACAAAGAGCCATTCAAGGCTGAGCTGAAACTAACCGGCCACACCAGAACAGCAAACAGCCTCAGGGTCAATCCCTGTTTATTGAGATGACATGTTTTGTTGATCTCGCAGCCATACGATAACCCCACTTCCACACCTCCCTCTTCTGTAGATTAAAAAAAAGGCAAGTAGACACAGAGCTGTTGTTGAGTCTCAAGCACTGGGGAGGATAGAACAAACATCTGTCTTGCAATCTCTGAACTCAAGCAGCTCAGGGCCGTTAAATCAGATGAAAATAAGCTGCTGAGCAACAATGAGACGGCCTGACAAGCAGTTCAAAGTGTGAGGCAAAAAGACAAAATAATATATAAAAAATGTTTGATTCCAGAAAGCAAACTGCACACACACGTGTGAAGCACTTTCACTTCTGTACACTCGAACTTTTTAAAGTTGTAATTTCCTCAAATGCATGATGCTGTCCGTTTACTAATGTTGATGTGATGTCACTGATGTGAAACAGTACAGTGTGTCATGATGATGTTTTAACTCAAAGAAAGCAATAACAGCCCTTCTCTCTTGTTTTCAGCTTAGGATTCCTGTAGAAAAAGTGCTCCCTTGTGGCCATCCTGCTGTGAATGAGTTTCCACCCCATCATCCTTACAGTACCCCTCCCCTCCNCCCCCCCCCCATTATCCAACCCCTCTACATGTCCCTGCTCTGTGGAAGACCTGGGCCTTGCTAGCAATTTGACTCCTTACTGAATAAAACGCACCACTTTTTTTGCTGAATGATGCTCGACTTTTAAGCGGTTTTGTGCAAGCAGTTATTCAGCTTTTTTGTACTATAAATATATAAAAATATCATTCCACGTTAGGTTTATTCTTTGCATGATCGAGTGTGCTTACACATTAACATACATGACCACTGTGATGGCCAGAAATGTGTTGAGGTTAAAATGAAATGTGCATCGGTCAGAGGGACTTGAGAGCGTTTATGCAGCAGATGGGCTGGTTTTCTTAATATTTATTGGAACATTAATACCTCAGCAGTAATTCCTTTAATTTTTTTTTAGTCTATGAATGAATTCAGTTGAGTGTTAACTTTGTTTTTAATATAGTGGTATTTGTGTCCCTTTGCTGATGTTGTTTCATTTTAGCCTCATGCATGAGAAAATATGAGCCTAATCTCTTTTCCACTCCGCCCATGCCTCATTCATTGTCATGTGTTATGTGCATACTCGTATTAGCTTTCACATTTGCACTTTTATTGCACAAATGTGATTTATTTTTATTTTATGTATATGTGTGTGTTTATAACTTTGTATTTTATTCTGTATTAAGGCACATTTAAAAGTCATTTATCATGTTAATAATATCCTGCAGGAACCAGTGTTGTTTGTATCAGTCCCATATAAAAGAATCTTTATCTGAAAAGAAAATAAAGGCCAATTTCCACCAAATATGACAGCTGTGGCCATAATCATTGTGTATGATGAATATATTGCTGTAAATTAGCTGAGTCATTGATAGTTTGATCCTGATGGGGAAGGTGCTTTATTTGTTAAAATGAGGCTTTTTAAATGATTCTTGTACTTTTGAGACATTCCAGACAGTGAACAAATGCTGATGCTAAAAAAACTTTATTTTATCAAGTTCGTCTTTATTCACAGCTGTACAGTAGACAAGAATTATTTCAAGAAATATTTTTCACAGTCATGCTTAACACTGAAATATGAAAAGTTTGCTGCTGCTTTCTCTTACCACCTTGAACTGTCTTGTATCTTTATTTTATTTTGGTCAGAATCACAGGTACCACCCACATTCATGCAGGCAGAGTGATGCTTTACCAGCACCTCAATCCTGTTAACTCTTGTTTTTTAGTTGTTTTTTGCACTACTTTGGAACCACATGGTGGCGGGTTGTGCCAGGGTTAAGTGTGCCATTCCCTCCCTCTAACCCAGAGCTCACAGGTCTGTGTGTATTCACTTTCCTTTGCAGTAATCCCTGGCTCTGCACTGAATAGGTCCTCAGCCCTCAAGCTTGCGAAGGGACCAGTCTTTGTGGGTACTGAGTACCTCAGTTGTGACCAGAGGCTTTGTGGACCCCATCCTTCAGGGTTTCTTAATCAGTGTCTGCTTTGCATAATATAAGTTAATATGTTAATGTGTTTCAGCCCTGCTCTAACCTCATCACATTATGCAATTTAATTCACGCTTTATCGCCTGCTTATTTGTGTACATGCAGTGTTTTTGCTGTGTGGTTCCAGTAACTAACAACACCTTTTTTCCTTAATAGTTGTCAGGGAAATAATATTCACATAATTATGTTTGGATGTTCCATTTACTGTTTAGCTAACTGTAATGATCTACAGATAATGCAGATAAATGAAATAACACATCTTACTAAATGTATTAACTGTTCAAAACAAATTATGCAGCATCGCCAGTGGGCAGAATATCATCCTCTTGTCATTCTGTACTTAAACTGTTTTAAGTCACTGTATTATCACTGGGATTTTGCCACCTCATTTTGTCCTTACGATGAAATTTGCAAATCACTTTTTGTTCTCTCACATGAGTTTCACATCTAAACCTTCGACCTGATCTCTGAAGTTTCGTAAGTATTTCTGCTTGGGCATCTCCTCTAACTGCTGCCTTTCTTTCTCTTTCTCTCTTTAGCTTCTTTTAATCTGTCTTCACCACCTGAAGAGGGGATTGCAGCTTCAGCAAGAACAAAGCACCCAATACCTCTTCTTGTCTTTCTCACTGTATTAAGCTTTTTTATTCTTCCATCGCATCTCCTTTGTTGAATATGGCCTTATGTGCACTTGCATGGTATTTTTGACATCAACAGGCAGTTTGGGAACTGGGCACAACTGAATCCGCTATTATGTCTTAGTGTATATAAAGAGACAGATGTAAGATTTAAATCATTGGTTAGGGTTTTGCATATTTACATGATTCACAGGTACAACTGTTATTAGAATTTTACTTGAAACTAACCTGCACTATGCACTCATCTTTTCAGTGAGAAAGTTGGTTCTAAAAGAAAGTGCACGTGATAATAAAAGCTACTTAAACACCAAGGCTTGCTGGTTAAAATGAACTCAAAAACAACAGCTGCACTTATTGCGTTATGTAAAATGAAGTTCAGCACTAATAATAGTATTTCTTGTCACTACTTTGGTTTGAAATGGAAATCTGCTTCTATTCATCAACCATCAAACAACCAGGTACACAAAATAGCTGAAAACTAAATTTAATTTGAGCCACAATCATACAAAAGCCAAAGCAATATTTATACTCAGTTCATTTGAGAAATGATGGAGCCCATGTTTACATGTCATTATAGAATACCATGGAGGTCGCATGTACTGGCTTTTCCTTTTTGTGCTTTAATAATCACCAGCCTATTCTATATTTTGCATGCATCTTTTAATTGCTGCTGTGGTCTTGACCTTTGACATGCTTGTTTTTTTTTTCTTTTTTCTTTTTTTTATTTATTTATTATCCCTTATTAACTCGGTATTGCAGTTCCATTGCTGTTTCCTTCAAACGTTGTGTATTATTAATATATATTTGCTCTGTCCCATGATTTCAAACCATTTTGCCAAATATTAGTATAAGATGAGTTGAACTGAAACCCAGATAAAAGTATTGATGAATACTCATGCATTTGTATAATTTATAAGGATATATTTTGTGTATTAAAGTGGAGACTTGTTGTTTATTACCTATGAATCTTTGGATGTGATTGAGTGTAAAGTAACATTTTGGTGTCATAAAATGCCATACTTTTTTCTAGCATCTGCCATGACCTCTTGTAGTCAAATACTCTCCTACACTACAAATTATTCAATATCTTACTTTAGTTTCAATCCATTGATGTACATTTTCAATTAAAAAAAAATATGATCCAAACATATAAAGCTTTTGTTTTTCATTTGCAGTCTTACTTTTCTGTTGAACATTTGACCCCTATTTGTAATGTTCATTTTTGTCTCGATGTTTACACCATCAAATTTTTTACACCATCATCATCAAATTTTTTGAATCAAGTACCACCTCTGAGCAACCAACAAGCAACCAAATATAATGATGTGTGCATGTGTTACACCCACATAGAAGGTATATAGTGCACACAGAGGATGATCGTTGCTATTTTTGATTTTTAAAAATCAAATTGTTAATTAAAAGAATAATGATTAGACTATTTCTTAATTAAACCATTTTTTCTCATGAATAACACATGTTTTGATTCTTTGGAGAAATACCTATGGGGGGGTGAGATATGGATCTCATAACATTCCCAGACAGGGCTGTGTCAAGGCCAAGAAAGTTCTTAGTCAATGTCTCAATACGTTAAAGATTAGAAAAAAATTATAATAATTTATTCAAGATTTAAAAAGAATGTCTTTAAATCTTGAATAAATTTGGGGGCATTTCACAATTTATGTTTTTGCTCTCTCATTACAGAGTATTATGTGTAGATTGTTAAGTAAAAATGGTGATAATCCATTTGAGAATATGGCTGTAATTTATCATAAGGAAAATGTATCAGAACACTTATTTGAATGGAGATGTGTTCTCTCCCTGGTCACCCTGACTCCAGACAAACTCAACACTAAGCTGGCGCCCATTTATTTCCACCGCACTGTTGTAGCAAGATATGTGCTTTAGATTAATTTTGTAAACTAAATATGAAGAGTAAAATGTGAAGTAACACTGACGGAAGACGTATGCTTCCCCTGTCCGGCGGCAAAGCATTGTGGGCCAGTCCGGCGAGAGACGCCATGATTTCACCATAGCTGCACCAGAAAATGGATGCTGCTTGCAACTTCACTGTGTTTTTGTAGCTTCTCTGGGGGTTTGTGCTGTATTCTAACTCTCCTTCTCGGTAGCAGAGGATCCAGACGTACATCGTGGATACGTTTAAGTGTGATTGGATTTGTATAGAAAAGTAAAATAAATAAACTCGCTGTTGAAGGAGAACTAGGGTTAGCTCAAGGATGCTAACGTTAGCTAGCATGAGATGCTAGCATGGTAATAATACCCAGTTTATCTTAAAAATAGCTTCACAATCTCTCACCCAACTGAAGAACGCGCATATTAGTCGGATCAAGGCCATCACCTGAAGGTAAGACCGTAATATGGCTATTAAAATAAAAAAAATTGTTTATAAATTGTGGTTCAGCTGGCTAAACGTATTTGCGTATCAGATGGACGTGCACTGGGGTTGTCGGCTTACTGCGTCACTATCAGGCCTTGTTTTGGCACCACACCAAATGTCACTTTTAATAGCACATTTATGATACAGATAGATGTGCAAGTTAATGTTTAGTCCAGGGCAGTTATTAATATTCTTGTAAGTAATGTTGGTATTGTAGTGTGAATACAGGAACGACTTTCTGTTGGTAGCATGGAATATTAACTCATTGTGTACACAAGGCTGTGCTGTATATGTCATTTGTTACCTTATGGCTGTTTCAAAAACAGGTATGGCCTGGATTTGATTGGACGGTGCTGGTGATGGAAGAAGGGACCAACAGTGGCGAAATGCCCTCCTTTGACCCAAGTCCTAGTTCTGAAGCAAAAAAGAGACCTAATTCTTCTGATGGCAGTGAGTTTTAATGTGGTTTGTGTGTAGTTATTTCATTTTAAAGGATTCATAAAAAGAAAAAAATAATTTCCACATTGTTGTCTTGTATCAGTGTTTCCCTTGACCAACATTGATTTTCATACAGAAATACATCAATTTAACAAAATCAAAATTTAAAGCAATTTCATGAAACCTTTGATAGTGTAGCTCTGCTGTTAAACCATTAAAGATAATGTATTCAGCTGTAAATGTTACACTTTAGTCTGACTCCTAATCATGTACTTGTGCTTTGGTTATTTCAGGAGACGAGCCCATGAGGAAAATGCCTGTATCCAAATTTGGTTCTAGACCAAGATTTGAGCCTGTACACTTTGTCAGTAGTGGTAGCTGCGGAGGGCCTGGTGCCGATGAGAAAGAAAATGACAAAGAGCGTAGGAGGAATGAGCCGTATGGTGTGAGACAGTGGGACTCACAACAACCTTCTTACAACAGTAGTGGTAGAGCTCATGGCTCTTCCTTCACGAAGCCTGCTTTTGACAGAGTGCCATCATACAGTTCTGACTCTTGGGGTTCCCATAGAGATAGGGACAGAGATCGAGACCGAGAGATATCTTCAGGTAGTACAAGTGGATTAGGTTATGGAGGAAGAGGATCTGTCCCAAATTATATGACAAAAACACAGCAGGACTACACAGCCAAGTATGAAGCACACGCCTCTCGAACTTCAGATTCCTATTCTCTGCCACACAGGAACAATGGATATAGTGGAGGGAACAGATCAGGTGGCTGGGACTCAGGACGTCAAGGTTTAGGCTATGGACATCAGGACAGGCCATCAT
Source organism: Lucifuga dentata (assembly GCA_014773175.1). Classification (NCBI taxonomy): domain Eukaryota; kingdom Metazoa; phylum Chordata; class Actinopteri; order Ophidiiformes; family Bythitidae; genus Lucifuga; species Lucifuga dentata. Next base: position 48,217 of record VXCM01000533.1, read on the forward strand.
CCAGCAGGCCATTCAACAGAATCTACAATAGCCCAGGCAGGAGCAGTCCCATCTTTTCTCAGCTGGGGTCTTCATCACAGCCTCTTCCTATATCTCAGTCAACTGTGGATGAGAAGCAAAGGCTGATTGCTAATGTGGCGTCTGCATTGGCTGTTTCTTTTAGAGACCCCATGTTCATGACTGGAAGTGACTCTCCAAACTACAATTTCATGTTGAGTCGCAGCATCCAGGCCTGCAAGACCAATCCTGAATATATTTATGTCAACCTGAAAGATATTCCTCAGGCTGACCTACCAAAGAACAGGAAAGTACCAACGGATGGTTATGCTTGTGAACTGAGATGTCAAGGTGTGTATCTTGCTACTGGATACTCCGGTAGCAAAAATGGTGCCAGGGATCGTGCTTCTGAGCAGGCTGTAAAACTCTTCCTGAAGCCAGCGGAGATTCGTGTTGTACAACGCAGATACAGACACTCCATTGTCAATGATATGGTTGTGTGCCAGATGCACAGCCCTACGCCGGCATTTTTACCTGCACTCCGTAACCCAGAGGATAAACCAACACCAAGTTCCAAGGGCCAGTATGAGCCAGACAAACGTAAGCACTGGACAGAGTTTGTTGTTATGGACAATGCTCATGATGCCATCTGCATCCTCAACAACTCTGCAGCATACAATCGCATGAAAATTGACTATAAGTTCGACTTGCTCCCCGACTGTGCTTGGCTGTGCAGTGTATTCCTGCAGGATGAACTAGTGGCACAAGCGACGGGGACCAAAAAGAGCTCAAAGCATGCAGCAGCTGAAGCGGCAGTAAGGAAACTTCGCATGAACCAGGCTGAACAACAGTATCAACAACAGCAACAGCAGCAGCAGCAGCAACAACAACAACAACAACAACAACAACAACAACAGCAGCAGCAGCAGCAACAATCACAGTATTCGAGAGGAAAAAATCAATCCGATTCCTCAGGTGGACGGTNCAGCAGCAGCAGCAACAATCACAGTATTCGAGAGGAAAAAATCAATCCGATTCCTCAGGTGGACGGTTTGGACAACAGGGTGTCAAAAAGAAGCATCTGAGTGAGTTGGTTATCCTGGAAAACTCTGACAATGCTATCTGTATCATTAACGACACAGCTCAGTTTAATAAAGTGACTGCTGATTACAAGTTCACAGTTCTGCCTGACCATCGATGGAGGTGTGAAGTTTACTTGGAAGGACAGTATGTAGCGGCAGGTATCGGCCCCAAGAAAATTGTGAAGCACATTGCGGCAACAGAGGCTCTAGCCACTTTGAGACAGACACAGGCTGTGGTGAAATCCAACTTAAGGAAGGAAGGTCACACTGATGCTATATCCCGTTCCCAGATTCTGGCTCGCTCAGGAGAGGAGGCTACACGGCAGGAGATAAAGGAAGACAACATTGGAAACCAGCTTCTCCGCAAGATGGGCTGGAAAGGTGGCGGTTTGGGCAGAGATGGGGATGGCATAGCAGAACCTATCAGAGTTAAAGAGCAGTTCTCCAGAGAGGGGTTGGGTATGGACGCAGACAAATCTGGAAATCAGCTCAGCAAGCGTGATATAGAGGACATCATCCGCAACTACGCCAGTTCAGAACGCCAGGATGACCTTCGCTTCTCCACTGACCTTACCAATGACGAACGCAAGCAGATACACCAGATATCTCAGAAATATGGCCTGCGAAGCAAGTCATATGGACAGGGCAGGCAACGGTTTCTAGTTGTTAGTCGGAAAGTGCATAAAGACCAGCTCATTGGCCAGCTTTTACAGGAAGGGCAAGTAGGACGGTATGAGCTTGTGAAACCTCAGGCCTCTCACTGATTTGCATGCTGAACTCCAAAAAAAGAAATGCATCATTGGCTTGGACTTCAGAACAAATCACACTTGACCGTAATTTCCCCATTTATACTTCTGTGATAAATACAAAACGCTGAACATATGGAAATCTTTCAGGAAATGCCACAGAGGTTTCTGCATTGCTCTGCCATGAAATATAATTTAGCTTTAGCAGGGGCTTTAGATTAGGTAATATAATTTGTCTCCGTTTTTCCTCCTGCCATTCCACAGGTCCTGTATTTTTTCATTTTTACACAACAAGCTTGTATTGAGTGCTTTATGTCCTGATAATACTTCAGTTATTTCATGACTAAAAAACTGACGTGAAGATTTGTCACCAAAATTAACTGTTTTCTGACTGTGTAAAGAAAGACTCCACCGATTACATCACATTCAGTTTAATGGTCACAGGGAAAAATATTCAGCATGTAAAAACTGAGTAAAAGCTCTCAAGGTGATCTGCAAAGTTGGGAAACTTCCCCTTATGACATCACACAAGGACTGGTGTTGTAGACTACAAGTTTGAAAATTTAAAGCCAATGTTATTAACACATTTTTGAAGTGGCTTTAGTTTTCAAACTTCTAGTCTTCAGCACCAGCACAGAATAACTTGTGTTATCATGAAGGTCAGTTTACCTACTGCCACAAAAGCCTTTTATACAGTTATTTTCAGGTGCTCACTAGTGTTCACCATGACCATTAAGTTAAATCTGATGTGTTACATTAGCAGTTCCCCACTGAGAGCAAACTGGCAGTAAAAGCAGCTATTCACAATGAAAGGTGTTAACATCAAAATGTAACTACCGTATATACTCGTGTATAAACCAACCCCGATTTGCTTTGTGAAATTTGGTAATAAAAACTCAGCTTCTACTCGAGTATGTATGTTAGGTGCTCATTCCAGTCACACTGTAGTGATCCATCTCTATTCTGCAGAACTCACAATGCTTTTCAGCACCTGGAGATCCTTCTACAAATGGAATCTGTATCCATAGTTACAAATCTATGCGTCATCACACAAGAAGTGTAAGCTGTGATCTTTGTTAAATGTCAGATGTATTGGTTTATGTATGTATTGGCATCATGAGTACAGTTACCTTGTCTGCTTGTTTTCACAGCTGTAATTAAATAAATTAAAACTGATAACCATCAACACAGTGAACTTGTTTGAGATGTTTTTTAATGCTTTGATAAATTCAAAAGGCAGAGACAAACGTGATGTATATTTATTTTATTTACAAGAAAAAGTACAGTTTGTTACATGGGTTACCAGTGCAAGGTTTAATAATCTAAAAACACACACCATCTTGTTCAAACAATCATCTTATTCATTTTGACAGCTGATTTGTAAGATTGGCATAAAAATGTTCTCATTATGAAAATCTCTGCATGAAACAAAGTTAAGTGCCCAGAAAGGGTACTAAACATCTGTAGTAAATTTCTATGTTGGAGGGGATATATGTTCAAATATCTAGGTTTTTTTTTTTTAAATCAAAGGCATGTTTTACAAGTGCAGTTGGGAGGAAAAAATGACCCCCAAAGGCAACAACTGACTCAGAAACATGTTGTATATGTGTTGTAGACAGGTTTATCTTCCTGATGCATCTAAATGAAGAAATGAGCAAAACAAGGAGAAACACCCATTGACAGCTTAATTTTTCTGATGGTATCCTACACAGCAAACCACACTGCAAACACATCGAATTAAGTGTCACATCATCCAACCAGTTTACTTTGTGTATAAACAGGTAGAAAAGTGACGATTGGCTATAGCCATTTTAAGAAAAGTTTGGGCGTGTAGCAAGTAACCCAGATATAACACAGTACATTAACTTCCAACAAACGTGATTGCCCAACAGCATTCGGCAGGAGTGAATGCCACAACACAACAGTGTACAAACGTATCAACAGTTATGGGACACAAATATATTGAGATGGATTTCAACATGTCATTTTATTTCTGTGAGAACGTCGTTTTCTTGATCTGTGGGTTTTTTCTTTTTAATTCCAGGCTGAACTGACACTGTTCATACTGACATGATAACAGAGGTCAACAGTCACGCCAACTCTGTTCAACAATAGCGGAAACCCTCTTCTCATACTCCCGCTTGTTTTCCTGGTACAGTTGTGCTGCTTGGCTGTTGGCTGGACTGTTTGGGTTTGGCTCATCCAGTAAAGACTTTGAATGTACAAAAAAGAAAGACAATGAGGAAGGTTTGTGGTCAGTCTTTATTACATTATTACACATTTCGGTAATTTGAAGACTAAACAACCAACATGTACAAATTACAACTATGCGGAAATATTTTCTTTGGTCAATCACACTGTCTCATTTTTGTCATGTCGTGCAATTATTAACATGCACATCATATACGAATCTGCATCAAAATATGTTAAGTTACCTGTATTGAAGTTAAGATTGAAGAGACATCATAGGTTGGACTCCAACGATTCTGAAGTATATCTAAGCATATGCTTCCATCTGCATATACTGCAAAGGAGCACATATAGAACATAAAACTGTATTTTAAATGGAGTATATAGAATACAAAAAGCATTTTTATGGGGCAAATAACTTATTAAATGTCATATTTTGTAATCATTGCAATCAAGTATTGTAATTCTATGATGATCCTATGTGTTCTGTCAAACCTTACCATTTGGATGAAACATTTTGGAGACAAATCGCACTGTTGGAGGTTTATTTGGATATTCCTCTGTGAATTCAATGGTAAGTTTGAAGGTTCCTAAGTAGGAAATAATAGCATAGCATGAATGGCAATGCAAAGACTAAACATTCTGCACAAAAAGTCAATGAACATCTAAGCCAACAGGTGATTTTGTTCCACTGATCTGAATCATCTGTAGCCGCCTCATGGTGTTCTTGGTACCAATGACAAGGGCATTAAAACAATCTAGACCGCTGGAAATTAATGTATTTAACAGTTCTTCAGAATGTGACTGACCATTTTGTGATGCTGCGAAATACAAAAGAAAAATCTTGTAACTCTACTGCCATGTGAACACAAGCACTGCAACGCTGATACAGCAAAACTTTACTACAAGAACCAAGCCTCAGAAACTTTAGAACAATGTAGGATTGGTGATGAAGAAGACAATGAGGGAAAAAACAGTCCTTTATGCAGAAAGAAAGGCTTGTCTTCTTGGCAACTACCACTATTCCTTGTTTTGTAAGACAATATGATGAGTTATACAAGTACAATAAATTGCTCCAGACCACAGTTTAACCTTGTCACAGACCATAACAGATTGTCTTTCCAGGAAACTGCCACTACCAACAAAGTAGAAGGAGTTTTGTGACAAACTCGTACAGATTTGTTAAAATCTACTTAAAAGCATACTAGTCAGTACAATCTTAAGTTCCAAAACTCAAGGGTCAGAGTAGGCAAGAATAGGAATAGGCAAGAGCTGGGTAAGTAAAATGCAATTTGGATATAAAATTGAGCTCAATCAGCACATTAAAGGAGACTTACCATCTTCAAAAGGTGTTCCTTCTGGTCTAAAAGACAAGAAACAGGTTCTATGTCACACCTTGCTCCTGAACTTTTCACATGCCATCTTAAAATGGTGAAATCTACAGTGTAATCACTTGTTTAATGTACAAAATAAGCAGGGATCAGTTCTACAAATCAAGTATTTCCAAAATGTCTCAGTCTAAAACCCTTCAGTTGACACTTTTTAAATCATATTATGCAAACTTACCCAAAAATGACAGCGTTCCATACCATGATATTGTTTTCTGATGGCGCCCCACTAACTCCAGCTGGAGGATCTTCTTGCAGCCTAACAAGATACAATAAACAGAGAGTGGTTAGCACACACACATTATGGAAAATTATGGAAATGTGAAGCAGAACCCTCTGGAGGGAAACTTTACAAAATAAGTTGCAACTGACTGTTAGTGTACAGAACTTGGGTGAAGAAATTTTAAAATGGGCATTTGTTGTTATTGAAACCCAAAGCTGATTGCTGTTTCTAGTTTGATAGCTATGAATGGTAATGGTATGTTTAAAACTCATTAAAAACATAAGGCTAGTAGTTGAAAGTAGTTGAAATAGCTCTAACACAATAACAACAGTAATCCACACAAAGCGAGCCTAATGGGTATATGTAAATGTAAGACAAAATGGAGCTTCCAATGTCCAATATTAAATAGGAATTCAAAGCCATATGGTGCATCTCTGATCAAGATGGACACCTGTGTGCAGAGGTTTTCCAATTAAAAAAAAATACTCCACCAGGATTTAGATATATGTCAACATAATTCCATTATGGCAATATAACAATAGGTATCACCTGGGATTTTGATTACTGCAACATTGTGGTGTGTCTTTAATATTCAGTACCACCAGCGATGAAATCTAAATACTATAATGTTTAACTCTGACCAGGCCTAACCAGAATTACGTTAAGTCCCTCTGTCTGGCTGAATGAATGTCCATCAGTGCTAGTTGGAGCCTAGACCAGGGATGGGAAACCATGGACTGCTGAGTGTCTGTAGTGTTTCTGGAACTGTATGATAGATGGCCCATTATACAGTACTGTGTATTTACTCAGACGTTTTACCGGCCATTTACCAAAACCCTGGAATGTATCCACACTTAACAGTTCAAATCTCATATTCGTCGATAATAGTTTCGGTTTTGGCTCTGGGGAAGATAGTTATTACTTTCGCTAATAAACCGCATTCTAAATCTACATCAACAGAAACGAAAAACCACAGATCTAGTAATTACCCTCAGCTCCATTGCTAAAGCTGGTCTCCTCGTTATAACAGCTAAGGTATGGTAGCCACCTGCTATCACCTCTTCTTTGCCATTAGCCTGCCGGTTAATAGCTTTTTAGTAGCTCTTCAGAAATAGCAACAAACAGCCTAGCTAAAGACTACCAAAAACGCTAAAATGCTACCAAAAGCCGCAAAAGTATTACATATCTATTTGTAAAGTTCTTTACAGGGTAGTTTACAACGCCGTTTTTGACAATGCTAGCAAGCTAACATTAGGTTCCTAAGATTTAGCCAAGCTAGCTCTCTCGGTTGTTTTCTGTTCGCTTACCGTTTGAAATCTCTCATTAAACGTCGTCTTGCTGGAGTTGACATTCTGTTCACACGGAGCCCCAAAGTCTTGGCATACACGTACGTGGGTTTCGTGTAAGAAAATATGTTTTACAGTTGTATTATTTTAAAACCTAACTGACTAGCTAACGATGCTAGTTTGTTAAATATTTGGATGTCTGTGAGAGTCTCAGGACGATACCACTGAAAGGTACAACGGGGAGACGACATTCATATCGACTGGCCCTAAACTTACAAGAAACATAGCAAAGTAAATATAGTTAAACATAGATTTGATTGTACTTGTTTACTGCAATTAACCAGTTTCTGTTGCCATTGACAATATATATATATATATATGTATATATATATATATATATATATATTTTTTTTTTACGTAACTAACACTCCCCCTTGACTCGAAACGTGTGTCATTCCAGGGAAAATTACGTCATATGATCAGCATTCATATTTAAGTTTTACAGATGGTCCAACAAATGTTTGCGTTTGTATATTGTTAAGACTAAATCAATGACTTCTTCCTTACAGTGATTTTCCAGGATGCTTTGTCGACAGTTTAAAACCAGTTTAACTACAGATTGAATAAGTCACTTAAAGGCAAAGCCACATTATTACTAACAAGGCTACTTTCGTGGGCATCCTGTCTTCACTTTGCAGTTACACTGAATGACCACTAGATGGTATCTAGCTGCCATTAGTGGTAAACTACGGCATTCGCCATAGCTGGGATTAGCGAGACAAAAACGAACGTCATTAATCTCATAGTATTATTACAACTTTCTAGGCTGAAATAGAATTGAAAACCCACTTTCTCAACAACGGCAAATGTAGGCTGAAGATAGACAATATAAACATTTTTATCGGTGTTAAACAATATCAATCCCATATGGTCTAGCGGTTAGGATTCCTGGTTTTCACCCAGGCGGCCCGGGTTCGACTCCCGGTATGGGAATTGTTGTTTTTGAGCAAAAAATGTACACGCACAGTTAGTGGTGTGGCAGATTACATTCTGACTTGGTAGCATTTGATTATTGGCACAAAGAAACAAGTTATGCTAGGTTTACACGATAGCGCTATCACAATCACATGCATCCTAGTGCGGTCACCACTTTCCGTGAAGTCAGACCCCGCCCTGTAAAGACTATCCTCAACTGCTCTCATCTCGCAAGCACTCCCACAAACCCGGAAGATGCATATCTGCATGTATATTCGCATTTTCTAACAAATTTTGTCAATATAGCCACCATCATACTCCCTTATAATAAACTTTTTGCGTCAGCAGCGCCGGTTGGCTGTATAGCGTTTGAAGCGGTTGCAAAAATACCCTGTAAAGTCACACCTGTGACCGCCTAACACTTAATTAAATATTAATAAACTACCAGAATATCATCGTTCAGCGTGTCGCATAGAAACTACTTTGTTGAGCTTAGCGAAACGTGGCTACCGGTATCTCTATTACACAGCAGAAGATGACCTAAATATTAGTTTTATCGACTACAAATACAATTGTTTATTTAATAGTTGTTTTTTTTAATAGAACGCGGTACAAACTAAGCAATGTGAAGTTTCCTAACCTCTCTTTATTAGTTTAACAACTACGTAACACAACACAGAGTAATAATAATTACTCTGTGTTGCTTAATAGCTGTTTAAAAAAAAAAAAAAAAAAAAACCCAAACCGCTCTAACTGCACTGGGTCTCATACTTGACTACAGCCAAACTCTGGTGCCAGGCCAATCATTTCCCAGGAAAATGTGACTGCTAGGAATTCCCCACGCATCAGCTCTGCCGGAGAAAACTGCAACCTTGTGTCAGGAAGCCCACGGAGACGGCAGGAGGGTGAGCTGTCCGTGACTGTGATGTTTACTCTGTGTCCAAGTTGCTTCAGGGATCATCGATAATGTTTTTTAAACGTCGTCATGTTTCGTGAGGACAACCACCAACTACGTTTATGAAGCAAATGAATGCTGTACTGATGACAACGTATACCGGGGTAAGTCCATTGAGGTCCTTTAAAAACATGTTTTAATGTTACTCAGTAGCGCTTCTCTAATCGTGTAGCCTGTGAATTCTCTTTTGGGTCAGGTTTGTTGAAATATATTCATTTCCACGGGCCTAAAAGCTTATTGTAGCCTTTCCCGTTAAAACAGGACTTAAGCAGATAATCTGATGATATACTGATGGATGTAGTAATTTGTATACCCAAAGCCTTTGCCGGTATGACACGAGTACTGAAAAGCTTTTTTCTGGTTACAGCTGGCAAAGCATGCTGAACTCATTTGAGGTGAATGGTACCCACAGCATGTACACAAGCTGCTGCTTTGCTCTGCCTACTCTATAGATTTTGTGTTCCTACCCTTTTTGTGACTCAGCCGGCATGTGACTGGAGTGTGTTGAGGGTTCACAGGATATTATGTATAGCTTGAGTGACCAGATAGCAGTTACGCTTTTTCTGCTTTTCCCCAGAGTCCTGTTAGAATGGTTTGTCTTCTAATAATTCCATGCATTTTTTTTTAAAGATAATAAAGTGCTTATTATAGATTTACATTGTCATAAAGTCCTAACTCTCATTCTGCAGTACCAGGTGTGACATCACCTTCAGTAGCTTTCGTGGAGGCCCCAATGATAAATATGTAGCAATAATGGAAAATGTGACAAAAAATGTTATGAGTGAGGATTCGGGGGATTTATTGGGAACATCTGCACATTTTCTTTTTTGTTGTTGCTCAGACTGACTGGAGTTCACTGGCATAAAACAGTACTTTATTTCTTACTCCATTGTGTCAGGCATTTACTGTCATTGAAGCAACTGCAGACTAAAAATCTGGACTAAATGGATACAAGTTAGGGCCCAGTGGTGTCTTATTTTGGGAGAATGTTGGTCATACTCTCAAATATTCACTGAGATATCTTAAGAGGACAAACATAAATGGTTGTTAACTTGTATTCTTCTGTAAGTACATGACTGCAATGGCTGACAAAATAATGTTGTTTTTTTTAAATAGTTGATCAACCCTCTTCTGTGGTGAACATAAATGTTTGCCAGATGTTTACATTTTTTGCTAAGATGCTTGTATCATGGGACAGACAAACAAAATCTCATTGGCTGATGGCGATTGCTCCCTTCAGAGAAGGCAGTTGTGACGCAGAGGGAAGAGGAGAGTTATGAGCTTTTAGTTGTCCATCCCACTCGAGATGCGACCAGCTGGACCCACTAACCCTTCACCCATTCTTTTGCTCCTCCCCACCACTCTCCCAATGGTGGGAACACTGGCAGAAGTTTGTGGATAATTGGAAACTCCAATCAAATGAAAGCATTTATCAAGAATAAGACTTTCCAAATATACTTTGCCTGGAGAGAGAAGTCATCTTGTTTGCTTCAAGCATGTGCCTTGGTTTTTTTTAGCACCACCCTAACATGCCTCTGCCCACATATTCTGCTCTGTCCCCNCCCCCCCCCCCCTTTCTCATCTGCTTTGATAGTTGTGCATGAAAACCATACATGACTGAGTGATATGGTGGATGGTTGCAGTCATTTATATTTGGGGATAGGCGACTGTATAAATTCCTGGAAGCCTACTATCATGTGACAATGATGTCATCATCAGCAGTCTGAGCAACTGAAGAGTGTGATGATGACCATGGGCAATGGAGACCTGTGCTGCATTGTGATCCCTTTACTGCTGAGGATTTGTATCTGTGCTCAGACTTCAGACTGAGACACCTTTTCTTGTTCAAGATCTGCCTACCAGACGAAATGGGCGTCTTGATATTGATTTGCCTGCACAAGAACAAAGATTGAGCTTTTATGCTATTTAGAAAGCAACACTCCAACTTCACAATGGACCAAAGCTTTCACAGTGGCATTCTAAGAGACAGGCAAGGAGAATACAATAACAGTTTTCTTGTGCAAGTTGCCATGTGGGTAATACTGTATGTAAAAATAGCCTAACCTCCTTGTACAGTGTTAAGGGCTTCATGAATATTAAGGGCTGATAATGATTTGTTTTGGTCATTTTTTAAATTCATGTTTCATATTTAGTGTTAGAGAAACACACATACAACAGTCATTAGATTTGATTTAATCCCATAGTATAGTATTTGACCTTATACATACTCCTGCAAGCTGTAATGGGTGTGATGAGTGAATAAAATCATTTTTTGAGGACTTCATCTTGATTACATTTTTCTAGGTGTAAATTAGTGTAATTTGGTGACTAAGAAATAACCACAAGGTGGCAACGTTCATATGCCTCATTTTAGATGGCTCAAATGTCAAATGACTTGCAGAAATGAAGGAACCTACTCGTGAAAAGAGAATTAAAACTGGTGAACTTCCTCTTTTATGTGCAGAAAAATATCCCACATTAGTCTGCGTCTGTTGAAATCTTACAGAGGAACTTCTGCTGGTGAGGTTCCTTAATTTACTTAAACTACTGTTTTAACACCCCAGACCATGACACCTGAATATCAGCTTGTCAGCCATATTTGATTGCAAGCCAGTAGCACTAAGCCGAGACTACTGGAGATGACGTCAGAGAGAAAGGAGAGAAGAGGGAAATTCCACCTGTAACCTCATTCTGTTCTCATGCTGCATGTTTCACACTGAAGCATGTGACTCTGACAAGCCATTCCACCATAGTTTCTCCATGAATCTATGCAATGTGATGAGGTAATACAGTGTACACTTAAACTGTTTTCTTATGATGTCTGTCTGTTCTGACGTTAATTGGAATAGAATATTAGAAACTTTTATTTCTGGCCTGCTTGACTTTAATTAGAACTTGTATAAGGAACAACTGTGACAACTGCTTTAAGTATGTATTTTGTTATGTTATTAGGTTAGCAGAGGTTATGTTTGTGATATCAGTTGTGCTTTAACCTACAAAAAGCTAATCTTGTCTTCAGGGAGAACTAGGCTGAATTTGAGTATATTGTGTCCACTCTGGCAGCATGTTGACATGATAAGATTAGTTAGCCACATTACTTGGATATTTTTATAGTGACTGCTGAAGTCCCCATAGACACAGAGTAGAAGGTAATATGTAGTGTCAGTATATTTAATTATATTTATTTATGGGTGGCTTGGCTTGTAAGACTCAAGCTTCAGTTCATTGACCACATAGTTCTTCACAAAAACAGAAGCTGTGTTCCTCTGCACTTCAACATATTATTTCACCATGTAATTTTTATGTCTTACAGCTAATGCACGTGTGAATGGTTCACAGAGGCCTTTCGTGAGTCATTTTTTACCAGTGTTGCTTAGATTTAAACAGTGAGCATTGCCTGAAGAAGGCAAATGACATTTCCTCATTCAACTGATCTGCAATTTAAACAAAATCTGTCAAATATGACAGTATAAGCTCAGACGGAGTTGACATTATTTGAAGTTAACGCAGGTGTCTGTCTTCTCCATCAGTCGTTATTGTTTTGGTTTTTTTTAGGTTTATAACAGAGCGACAGGCTGTCCTCAGGCTTGTTGAATTATTTAAGTACACATAGCCAGTGGGTATTATAATCTAGGCTCTGAGTGACAGAGCAATATGCTGTTAAGGCCTCATGGCATTTTATTAATAATGAGCTTGAGATAAACTAGGGCTCTTGGGTTAATAAAAACTGCTGGCTGCTGGCTTTACATTGGACCAGGAATGAATTAGCTTGTGTAACACAGATGGAATATTCACAGCCTGTTTATGATTCTAAAATATCTGTACAAGAGAGAATAGTTTTGCAATGTATTAGACCCAGAATGACAGTGAATGCTGCCGGCTGCCTGCCCTTTCCTGACTGCAGGTAGCTGATATTGCCTATAGAGGTGTGATGTGAATGTTTCTGGCCTTGGTCTATTTGTTTAATATTTAATGAGACTGTGTCTGTGTGTGTGTGTGTGTGTGTGGATTGCCCAGCAGTTGGCCCAATCTCACTCGATCTCAATCTGATAACTACACACCTAATCTTATTATTCTATTTCATGAACTAAAGATTTATGGTACCTGATTGGTTTGCATGTTTTTTTTTGTTTGGTTTTTTTTTTAATTTTGTTTGGTTTTTTTGGGGGGTNGGGGGGTGGGGGTGGGGAGGGGTTATTGGAAGAAAAGCTGAGCACCGTGGCAATGCTTGAATTTTATTTTCTAACCAGTAGCATCTTTCTATGAAGTCATTTGCAAACATGTGGCACATATTAGTCTAAAAGTCACATATTAGTCTAAAAAAAAGGCAACTAAACTGCAGACCAAAGACCTGTGGCCAATGCATCATTCTGTGCTCATAGGTGATATATTCATTCATAATAATGAATCATAGCATAGTGTAGCATACAGCAGGCTGAGCTATTGAGCACTGAATGCATTGCCTGTGTGTTAGGAGCAAACACCTACACAGCACTTTGCTGGGTTTGTATGGTGTAATCATGCAGTGAAACTTCATAGATCCTGGTTCAACTCAGCATGCCGCTGTTAGACAATGAGGATGTTTTCATTGTGCTGTTAGCTGCGTGCGCTGCTGCTAAGCTCCAGCTGTCTGGCAATAATAGAAGTTTTAATCATTAGTGGGTTTAATTGAAATTTCTTGCTGCCCTCATGTTTACCTAATTTTGTGTCTCCTGTGTCATGCGCTTCTCTGCTGTAAGCTGGTGCCTGGCAGCCTCAGCCAAGAGCTTCCCTGTGTTTGAGAAGGCAGAGCAGCAATCAGATGACCTCCAAGTTACACAAATAATTCTGTGTCCTCCAAAGGCTCCCATATCTCTACCTGTCAAGGACTGTTTCAAAATAGTTCTCAGGTCTTATTGGTTCAGAGGACTCTAACATAACTCTAAACTGAAGGATCCGAGCGGCTTGGTGGAGCGGCTTGTCTGGTTTGGTTTGCAGGGCATGCTGAGATAAAGTGTTCAAGCGGGAAACAAATTGAAAGCAAAGCACTTTGTCCTTCCAGGGACTACATTTTAATAAACTATGACCATTATATAATTATTCAGGCCCAGATAACTCTTGGCTGCAGATAGATTTTGTAACATTCACTGTCATAGAGTTTTGTATAGTAACATGTATAACTGACTGCAATGCTGTCATATTATCATGTTTACTCATGTTTCAGTTAACTACAGCATGTACAAATGGATCTGGTAGTATCAGTGCTTTTCTCTTTTGGGTTGAGTTTGCTCACTCAGGCCAGAACCATACCAGTTTCTACATGCAAAGTTTTGCTGCTGTGCTCTGCCTTTAATGGGGACATACCACAGAAAACAGGGGCTTTGTGGCTTGGCTCTCTTATGGTTGGCCTGTCTTGTGCAGAACCAGAACACGAGAGTCACAGAGTCTTCATTTTTGGCTGCAAAGGAAAGGTGTCTTTTCAGCTAGTCAGCAGGGTCATATGGTTTTGTACTGATCACATCAAGACTCTTTGTCTCTCGTTAATACAACATTATAGGAGTAAAATACTGTAGATATGTGTATTGTGTGCGGTGACCATTTTGTGTTGTCTCCCTGTGGGATGAATTTAATTTCAGCACAGAGGCATGTCTTGAAGTGCAAATAATGTAAACATCTGATTTTTTATTGTGTTTCCCTGAAGTGTTGATTTGATTTGTTTTGCTAATGTATGTGAGTAGAAGGTTCATATTCAGAAGGATAATGTGCAAGACTATGAATAAATGTAGATTTCTTTTGTGATGTTCAAGTACAGTGAACAATATTTGACATTAACTTTTCTATTCCTATTCAATAGGATGACAGTGATTTCTAATTATACAATCAAGTTTTCTCTCATTTCAGTTTAAACACTTTTTATTTGACAGCAGGGACATTAGCATGCTTCAGATCTTAATACAAATAAAAACAAAAACAAGGTTATTAGAGCTACAAGTACCAATTCTTTCAGTATGAACTACTTGAAACACCCCAGTTTACAAAACAGATAGAAGAAAAAAAATCTCCAAAATGTTTATTTTATGATAATATAGAAGAGAGTAAGCTAATCTTACAGTTTGTTCAGTGTATTTTTATTTGCTAAATTACCAAAACAATTAGCAGATTATCAAAACTATAGAGTATTAATTTTCTGACGATCAACTGGACTGGACTGCATTGTACCATGTTTCTAATATGTTGGCTCCTACATATAGGTGAATGAGGTGGACAAAATATTAAAAACCCATAAAAAAATATATAGTATGTATTTTGGATTGTTTGATATGTGACTTTTGGAAATGTTATAAGGTCAAACCTTGACTTGGGAACATGTGACATTCCTGAGTAACGGTCGGTGTGCAGATATTCTTCTCTGTCTGTCTCAGTGAGACAAGTGTTGACACATTGGCTGTTAAGAAGAATCAAACCAGTGACATTTTAGTAATAGGACAGTTTTTCTTAACCAGCATGGTGAAGTCATCAATGTTCTCAATGCCAGCCATGCCCTCTCACCCATTTATTGCCGCTTTTATAGTCTGTCTCTTGGGGAAACTGCTTTAGGACACAGTTGATTACCCACAATTAAGAGATCAGTGGAATGCGGCACAGTTTAATGCCAGTTTTTTCTTGAGGCATTTGTGAGGAACTTGTGGAATATTTGAGAATGTGCATCAGGAATAAAAAAAAATTACAAAACTACTCAGCACAACACCAGTGAAAAGTTTCCTTTTCTGTCCTTTGAGTGTTTTTTTGTTTCTGTTTTTCTTCATTGTAATGCAGACCACTAAAGACCAAGGCAATCTCTGGTACTTTTGCATTTGGACACACACACACACACACACACACACACACACACACACACACACACACACACACACACTGTGTTTACATGCATTCTAATACAGTTATTTGTCTGTACTCTGATTACGGCAATAATGCGTGTAAGATGTATACATGGACAGAATTAATAGGATTCTGCGGTTTGCTGAATATACATGATGCATTGCGTAAACGGACTATGAGGAGAGCTAGGTGAGGAAATTTACACGGAGGTGGCTTAGTCCGATTATAACATTTACCTGCCTGAATAAATTGATTTGCAATCGCACAATCTAGGTCTGTTACTAAGAGTAAGCTTATTCTAATTTACAGTGATTTTAATGTAAGTTTGGTGTATACATGACATTTGAAAAATGTATTTGTTGCCTTAATCTGAGTGTAGTCAATGTTTTAACATGCATGTACACACACACACACACACACACACACACACACACAAAACACGGGGTCAGTGTGTATTCACAGCATAAATAAAACTGATTCTGTACTCCTTTTAACAGGAGTGTGATAAAATAACACGTAATTTCTTTGTTTGTTGTTTTTTCAAACCTATCAGAGATTCAGTTAATCTCCCAGCTTTAGATAAAGCAGTTTACACGGAAATCATCTGCTTTGTGTACATGCGTGTGTTTTTTCTATATTTACATACTTGTCCAGGATTTTAGCAGTGTTGTAATGCATTTGTCGGAGTTTATGTCACAAGCAGTGAACAGTTTCCTCTAAGTGTTTTGGGCTGTGGACAGTATTTGGAATGGCAGTGATAAATGGAGCTTATTTAGTGTAACTTTCTCTCACAGCGAGGCTATCAATTTGCTCTAAAGAAAACAGTTGCTTTCTACTCTGAGCTGAATGGTCCTGAACACAGGCCAGGTAGAATTAATGTGATGAGGAGAGCATTTGTTGGAGATGGAGAGCCCGATTTGGGGCTCAACTCCAAACAAAACCTGTTGTAGCTGCAATTAGGTTTATTGTTTTCATTTTCCAAATACTCATCTCCTGTGATATTTCATGTTTATGTCTGCTTTCCAACCAGATTATAAGCTATTATTGTGCAGATTTGCAGTACAGGTAATAATAGGGCAATACGCACAAAATGTACTGCTGCACATAAAACTGCACCCTACTCACCACATCACCACATCCTGTTTGCTAGCAGTGTCACTTCTTATAAAGATTCTTGTCAAGTCTCAGCGTTATCTAAATTACACTAAAGATAGCCATTAAAATGATCTGCGACTCTAGCTGTCTGTGAAATAAGAGAAGCAGAAGCAGTAACAGTTTTAACATTTAGTTAGACATGTAAAAGTTGGCTTGAGTTCAACATGAATGTGATAATTGCTCATTACAGGAGTTTTTGTCACATCTTGAAGAGGAGAAGGAGGATTTGGATCTGCCACAGTGAAGACTAGCTGCACTGTCATATCTAACTGCAGTGAGACTTTGATCTTTATAGTTTCATTTCTTCGTGCCTCCTGGTGTTAGAGGATGTTTTATGGGGGTTTCTGCTTTAGGGAAAACAACTCCCTCACAAGTCAGCACATTAACTCACACAGGTAAATCTCTCATAGACTCACAATTTATTGAAAAGGTTCTACTAAGACACACTGAGATGTGATCTTTACTTCTGAGCTTGCATGCTGATTTTAATCACTATTACTGGATTGTATGGTCAAAGTCTAAAGTAAGTGCATACCTGTTCAGCTATTTACTTATACCTACAGCACTCCTCCTCCACAGGAGAAACTCGTCCTTCGTCTTTCGTGCTGTTTAAGGTGTGGCCCACTGGTTGGACGTCTCGTCTCTCCCCTCCCCCCGCTGCAGTCCACAGCCAATNAAGGTGTGGCCCACTGGTTGGACGTCTCGTCTCTCCCCTCCCCCCGCTGCAGTCCACAGCCAATCCCTGGCAGCTGCAGAACTCACCTGAAAGGCTTTTGCATTTAGGGCTCACACTGATCCCTGATTGGCCAGGTGAAAGCACTGTGCCTCAGGGCGCTCCTACCAATGGCAACAGCGCTGCGTGACTCATAGGGAGAGGACAAGTTGCTTCACTACACTTCTCCTTTTTTTGTTTCAGACAGCAGCCATTGCATTCTCTTTTTTTTTTTCCTCTTCCATTCCAGTTTTGTTTTGACACTGCGAGGAAGAGTTGTGGGGCTGGCCGGTGGTCCACACCTTCAATCAGCTTTGTTTCCCATGAAGATACACCTTTTGGATTATTTCAGCTCTATTGTCTTTTTCCTCTTGATTTTTATTGGTTTTTGAGATATATACTTGTTTGCTTGCTACAATGGATCTTGACACCCAAATCCTGTGTCTTTGAGGTTAGTGATGAATTGTTCTTCTCCTAATTGAGCTTTTTAAATTACTTTTGCTCGTCAGAACAAATGGCTTGAAATCTGTTAGAATTTTCTTCCTTATTTTCTTTGCTATCCATCTATATACGTATACATCGATTTATATTTCTCTGCGAACAATAAAAATAGGAGTTGTTTATGGACAAGCCATTAGGCATAATGTCAGATAGCCAAAGACACTTTTAGCTTTCTCTAACATTTTCACTCACACAGGTTAACGTGTGAAACCTTTAAGAGATCAGGTTAGTTAGCGATCGTAGTACTATGTCTGCATGAGTTGAACTTTCACTGATAGAATTCTATGTTGGAATGCAAAGGTGTTATATTATTTTCTTCAGGTATTCTTGACACTGTGATTTGACCATCAAGTAATACTTTTTTTTTTTTTTTTTTTTTTTTTTTGCACATTTCATGTTACACACATCTTTCTTGTAAGAATAATCACATGATATGTCTGATTGCTGCTTTTCTTTTATGAACTGTTACCTTATATGGTGTGTTGTAGCAAGGGCGGGAACAGTGTTTTGCAAGCCCCCTGACCAAGCCCCACATACTTTTTCATGGTGTAGTAATTACAGCAATAATGCCAATTTTAATTTGCGATTGATTGTCAGCTATAATGCCATTATTGAAAACTTTAAATGCTGCAGAACTAAACCGAAACCTTCTGTGGTTTTGCTCATGTAGCTCTCCACAGTCTTGATGGAGGTAGGCACACTGGGCTTTGTACATCAAAATCTCTTCATCAGTTCATCAGTGCAGAATGTTGCTCATCTTGTAATGTAAAGAACCAGCAGGTTTTCAGTTTGATTAACTGGGAAGTCTGAATCACAGTGTGTTGCTTCCTCTTTTGGTGCCTCTTTCAGCTGACCTTCCCTAAAGTTTAATTTTTCCATTAATTGTGCATAATGTTTTGCATCCGTTTCTAACATTTGCTCAGCACAGCAGAGATAAACGCATGCTTCCTGTTTCACCAGAAATCAGCTCTGTACTAACCAACTTGAGGTTCATAAGACAGTGTGCACATACAATATCACTGAACAAACATGGACACCGTTTGAGGAATATCATATTTCATAGTCATTTTATTGAATCTGCTATTACATGCTGTGTGCTCCACGGAGCAGTTAGTTGTCCTAGATCAGTACTGAACCAGGGAAGGTCTAACATTTTCATCCTATTTTGGTCAGACTTTTAAATGTAGTTATGTCCAAAACCTAAGCTTGTGATTATTTCATCCAACTGGCATTCAGAATTGATTTTGTTGATGTAATGTCTGATGTAATTTTCTATCAGGGCCCAAGACAGGCAACAAAGAACAGATCACATTAGAGATAGTAACTAAATAGATCCACGGGTTTTTGCTAAATTACTGAAACATTAAGGTTGATCTATCAAACCTACACTGGGAGAAGTGTGTTTTTCTGTATTTGTGTTTAACACCTGCAGTTGCATCAACACATGACCTAAGTAAATAGCCCTGTTGTGTTGAGCAGGTTTGAGTTTGCATTTGGCCTAACTTTTAATCATACTCAGTGCCCACCCTGATTTGGATTGTAAATGAGGCCCTCAAGCTTCACAGGATGAACACATGCTGTAGCTGCTGTGTGTGTTGTGGGGCTTTGTGTTTCTCATTCAGAGCACATGGAGACTGATGGGGGGGGGTCAGGTTGGCTCTCCTTACAATACAAAGTCAACAAGTCTTAGCCTGTAATTAGATCATTAGGCTTGGGCAACATGATGGAGGAGTTGTGAGAGTAGGGCATGAGGAGGAGTTTATTAGTACAGTGCTAGCACGCTGAAATTGGGAAAAATGGAGAATTGAGTGCGTTTAGTTATCACGTTACAGGCCCATGGTTGGAATAGAATAAACACCAGAGCCAACTGGCTTTTGATATGGCCATGTACATTTTGTAATCACATTAAATAAAGCATTTATTTGTTGACATGCAGATTTTTTTTTTTTCTTTTTTGGAAAAATGCAAATATTTGCGTTAGAAAGTCAGTGACACATTTGTCATATGACACATTCACTAGCCTCAATTTGGCCTGTTGGTGTGAAAACCTGGTGGAGACATAATGGTAGTTATGGTTAAATTAGTTATAACTGTTTTTAACTTGTGACATTATGTTGCATATGCTTATATAAGATTGTTAATTCTAGAAAAGTGTAACACCCACAATAAGTTGTCTGTTGGCTTCTGCTTGAAAATAATATTTCTGCATTGCTTGCTTGTTCAGAGCCATGATCTCTTAGTAAACCTTTGAGGAAAATCTTCATATGAGAAAGCCCAGTCCCTGTCCTGTTCTGACTGTTCACTTTCCTGATTATTTTTCATGCTGTTTAAGGATGGAGTTTCATCATGTTTCCATGTCAGTTTCTCCATTCCTTTTTTTTCTTTCCCATTTTCATTTCCATACCACTCTATATTTCTGAAGTGGAAGGAAGCCTAAAGCTCTGAGAAGCAGACTTGTGACTGAATGACAGTTTGACCTCCTGTGACCAGCTGGGAAAATCTAGGTGGGGAAAGTTAATGTGTAACCTTCTCCTCTGCCCTAACAACTGCTGTCAGTGTACCACTGAGCAAGGCATATAACTCCAGATTTATACCCAGCAGGTCTCATGTAAGTGTATCTGTGCTTATGTGTAGCATGTATAGGTGGTAAAAACCCTCCCTGGATAAATACAGTTTTGAAAAATTGATTGAGCAACTGTCTCCAAATGTTGCAACTGTCTTACACACAGAACATGCTGCGACTGGCAGCCATTGTTCTGAAGACGAACCAGAACTGGAAGCAGCTGAGTCTGAACCCAGAGCCTGGAATCTGAACAACCCAACTCTTTCCCTATCCTGAAAGATTTCATTTCAGTGCTGAAAAAATGCCAAATTTAATAATCCAAGGAACACAGATATTGCTGATTATTTTGATTCTGTATATTTCTTTCTCAGAATTCAGAATTTCTTGAAAATTAAAAATGGCCTTTTCATTTCAGTGATTTTAAAAGCTGTAAGTTCCAAAGTATTAAAAGATTGTTTTTCATTTTTGCTTTAGTTAACACATATAAGCAAAGACTTTGAATTAACTACATTACTTGCACAAATCCTATCATTTGATGAATACTCATCAGCAAAATTTCTCATTCATCACATTTTAAAAGGACTACTAAATTTATATCACCCATGAGAGAGAGAGAGAGAGAGAGAGAGAGAGAGATATCAGTGGAATATCAGGTCACACCTTTTGATAACACTCATGGTTATATAATATATGCTGATCAGGGCATAGATTTTCATGCTTTGAAAATGAGGCAAGCAAAATACTAAATGCAAAATGCAGTTTCTAAATAGAAACAATTATTTGTTAGTGGATGTTTCTGGTTCTGGTTACATTCAGGTAAAGCCAACAGATAACAGCAGTACTGAGGATGTTTTTTTTTTTGTTGTTGTTGGTTTTTTTGAAGGGAAAAGACNCAGATAACAGCAGTACTGAGGATGTTTTTTTTTTTGTTGTTGTTGGTTTTTTTGAAGGGAAAAGACTCACCCTTTAGTAGCAAAAAGTGACTAACTAAATAGCAGTTTTTGGCCAGTGATTTGATACTATTTAATCTACTAAACTACTTTCAAAAATGAACTGCATCTTGACGGCTCATGTATCTTGATAACAGTTTATCTGGCATAGAAAAGTTACTCACTGCGTGTGGGTGGAGGCAGGTTTGAGAGCATTTTCACTCAATACCAGATAAAACCAGAATGTAGAACCTCATAAAATTTTCCATTAGTGGCTTCTGTAGGGTTGCTGTAAATTGTAAATATGTAAATGGCGCACATGGCATGTCTTCTCTAGCAGCTATCTAACAGCTTTCATTTTTTAGCAGTATATAATGCAATGGCTTGTAAACACATTCACAGTGCCTTGCTTTTCTTTTTTGTTATATGGGTTCCTCCCTGCATGAGGTAATGTGGCTCACCAAATAGAGTCCTCATTGTGAGATACATTTCAACATAGAACTCAGTGAAATAAACTTGTTCACTTTAAATTTTTTAGCAAAGCTGTTGTTTAATGCAAACTCTCCCCTACTCCCCCCAGCGAATTTAAATATCAAGTTGGCATTAATGCAGTATCACTTGGCAGAATGAGGCATTTTGACCCAGGCCCAGAGGGAAATGAATTCCCCACATGGTCTTCAGAAGGTTTTTGTCCCAGACACCCAGCTGTAACGGTGTCTGTGTCTGGAAGCTTTAGCAGCAGGCAGCCAAATGGAAAAGTGGTCATGCCTGTAATGACTCCAGCAATGAGACTTAAGTGATCTGCTCAACTCCTGTCTGAGCGGAAAGGTCTCGGTTTGGTTATGGAGATCTCAGAGATGATTTATCATCATTGTGTCTCAGTTTCCTTGATGCTTTGCTTAAACATCATTCAGATGTCATTTTTTTCCTCCCTTCACCTTCTCAATGTTCTTGAAAAGGTCAATGATAGGAATGATTGGGCTATTGGAAGGACTTAGTACTCATGTAAATATGACTCATACAGAGTCATATTTACATAATATGGTACTTTTATAAGCATTAAACATGACATGTGGCCTGTGTGGTGAACACAAAGCATAAAGAAGAGGGGGCTGAACCACCACTTTATGAGACAAACACCCCTGAAACATTTCTAAATCTAACCCTCATTTTGAATAACAGTACCTCTTAAGTCTAGCTGTAAATCCTAATTCTAGTTTCAGTTCACACAAGTGCCTATATCCACACACACAGAAGCACACAAAAGGCACAAATGGCCGATTTTGAAGATTACAACTCCACTGTGACATTTTCTCTTTCTAAAGTTGCCCATCAAGCAAAATCCCAATGGGAACTGAAAGTGGGTTTGTAAGTCTTACTCACATTTTAGCTTAATGATTGTCTCTGCAAGGGTGCTACTCATTAGTGCTGCTCCATTCACACCAAAACAGTCATTTCACTTTACTTATAACCTCAAATTGTTAACTGGGGTAACTGAGCTCATGCTACTGGGAACTACTGGCAACCTTGTGACTACATCTGTAACTTTGTATAGTAGTAATAGTAGTAGTAGTAGTACTAGTACAAATTAACATCCTTTAGGTTCTCATTGAGTCTAAATTGGACAAAAATGCTTTAAAATGTATGTATTTCACTTCTTTAATTGCCAGCCACCAGTTTACTACATAGGAAGTATCTGTTTGAAAATGCATAAGTGTGTGTATATGTGTGTGTGTTTATGTTGTCAGGCTTGGTCTGCAGCGTGTATCCTGCCACACACACACACACACACACACACACACACACACACACACACACACACACACACCCTGTGCCTCTGCTGGCCTGAATGAGGCCCACCTGCTCTCTCGTTCTTATACCACAGAGCTGACTTTACAAGCCCTCTCCCTCTGCTTGTTCCTAAGCAACAGCCACTCCTTGTTTGCCAATGCGTTTTGCATTGTGATTCTCATCAGAACAATATAACCTCGGCCCCTTTGGGACGTGCTTGTCAAGTTGCCTCATTCAAAGTAGCATTGATGCAAAGGTTGCCATGTACGGAAGCCTGTCATTACTGGATATACTGTATATTCCAGATGAGTACTTTTAACTGAACCTGTCTATCTTATTAACCACATAGTTTATTGTCCTCATCTGCTGCACCTTCCTCATTGTCTGACGATCATAAACAAGTGACGTATTTCATAAAGCCTTCTCAAATATTGACCATGCTGCACAGACTGTCTTATGCTTCCTGCACAGGCTCCAACAGTCTGTTTATTAGGTGAAGTGAACATTTGATTGATGTTTGCAGGTCAGAAATGAATTAAAGTATCTATTGCTAAGTGAGCTTTACACTGGAATTAATGGGTTTTTACATTGTTGGGTAATTGTCCCCACATCACATCAATCCTTTTTCCCATAAGTTGTCTGCCTGAATACAGGAAAAACAAAAAAGAAAAGAAAAAACAGGTCAAGTTGACAGGATCAAGTGACTGAGTTGCTTGTAGTGTTGTAATACCTAGATTATGCAAACCTAAAAGTTTGTCATGACTTAATAAGTTGAAGTTACTTAGTAACATATCTTAACAGTTTTTTCCCTTTGTGATATGTCAGCCTGACGCCACTTAGATGCAGGATTGAGGCACACGTTTACTGGCTTCAAGATTAGATAGAAACATTGACCAGTGATACCCAATACCACACTGACCTAGTATCCAATTGTGTGAAATCTGATAAGCGCTCTTGAAGGAGCTAAGCTGTCTCAGTGTGAGTGGTCCTATCTGTTAGGCTTTACAGCGGATCAGATGGAAAGAGCTGATTTAGGGGTTATTTACCGTTAAACCAAAGCTTAATCTGCAGAAATCTTAAAAACGGCTTTGCTAAGGCACCAAATTAACATGTTTCACTATGTTTTCGCCTCTCAGTGGAGGAAACATCACACAAAACAAATGTAATTTAATGTGACGTGCTGTAACAAATTAAAAAAAAGCTAATTGCATTTATTTCAGGTGATAACGTTTGATAGTGCATTTAAAAAGAGCTCAACCTGACAGAGTAAGGCGTAGAGATTATTACATCTGCCTTTGAATCTGTTCTGTCTCTAGGTGTGTTGTCTGTTGCATATTGCTGCATGCCTGCCTGGCTGTGGGTGGACACATCAGCCTGCTTGTGTCCAGACCTGTTTGGTATGCAGCCTTCTCTGCAGCAACCGGTCCCTGTTCACGGCCTTGGCTCACACTCAGAACCCTGAGATTTCAGGACTCCATCTGAAAACATATCTAGTACGCTATGGCCCTGCCTCCTGCGCTCACTGAAAGGGTGATGCATAAAGTATCTTGCCAGTGTTCACTATATAAGCTCTGCATGGAATTTCTCCAGAGAAAAGTAGCTGCTGGGAGAAGTTGCATAAGCTGATAGTTGCTATCACTGGTAAAATTGGCACAGCCTTATATAGTTTCATAATTATCAAGAATGTCATCTTTAGCCTTGTTTTCGTTCAGGGATGGTTGAGAGTATGCCGCTTTTGTGTTGTGCTGGTATTTTTCTGGGCATGATTTTCCCTCCCCCTCTCTCCAGTTAACCTGTGCAGTGACATGTCAGCATTGGTATGAATGTAAACACATCTGAGATGGGTGTGTGAATAAAGTAGCAGGAGCCACACTGGCACTGCTTTTTGAAACACTTCTGAACTTGAACACAGAGCTTGTATATTTAAGAGACTTTACTTGGAATGTTGGGTGATTCTATGCGCTAGCTCGCTGTATGTGTGTGGATGTCTCCTCTTTAAATAATGATTCTTTCTGTGGAAGGCTTACATAGTGTATAAAATGCAGGGAATTTTTGTTTTTGTAGTCTAGTTATTCATCAGATTTCTCTCACACGGCAGCTAATATTCAGAACCTGTCTATGTAGTTTATTATGCATCCTATAGTCTCTGCTGTGTTCAGTGATTTCCAAATTCTCAATTTCGAACATCCCCAAATCATACTTTTACATAAAAAGGTTTATGGTATAGATCCCATCAAACATACTGCTGTCAGTCATAATTTCCGCAAAACTTAACTAAGAATAGACAACTTTGTCAGTTGCATAGACATTTTTGGGGGGGACAGTCAGATTGGATGCCATACAGTTTAGTCAAATGATTAAGTAGACTTGGTCATGGTGGACACTTAATATTCCAAAAACTAAACTGATTCGAGCTGGAGTCTTATCTTCCAGGCATTGACATGTATCATCAACATTTTGTGCCCATGAAAAGAGCCTGCAGCAGCCACAGTAGCCTGAACACAGTCATGATGCTGCTGTCAGTGATTTGTGTCTCCTGAATTTTGACCACATGTCAATGTGACAAGAAAAGACCATTTAAAGTTCTCATGCATGGCATTCACAAAAGTTCACCATTTGTCCAACTGAAGCACAATTCTCCATGTGTGTGCAACGTACTTGCACGGTCTGTGGCCTGCATAGACCACACAGTAAAATAAGAATGATACACTGATCAGACAAAACCAACAACCCTATAAATAACGTTGTATGATACAGAATTGTAATTTTTATTCATATTCATTATCACCTGTACTGGCTAGACCATTGAAAATACTAAATATGAAGGGAAAGAAGAGCTCTTTAAAATTTGAAAACTAAAAGCTGCAGTAGAAGATCAGAATAATCTCAGTAGCATTTTTGTTTTTAAATGATGTTTCAGTAAAATCTTGAGAATATTAAAGCGTCTTACTGGAATACAGCATGTCACAGTGTGATATTTGAGGGTTCAGACATTTTCTACAAATTTTGCTGCATTTCCTGTCCTGTTTTCACAACTTCAAAAGTTCTTTCTATCTGTGGTATGTGGCCTCTTGCCACATAATAGAAATAGACTGTTGGGGGTAGTTTTGACAAATGGGCTGCATCTGTCAGTTATGGGTGGCAAAAACTACACTTGTATCCAGTACACATTTGGCAAGGTTGATATATTTGAGATGTTTGGATTTCTGACCTGCATTTGTGTGTTCATAGTGACTAGAAAGAGATGTTAATTTTAAAGTTGGAACTTTAATGAACGGCTTATGTTTGCCTCAGGTCATTTGTTCTCATAAAAAGAGTGCAGGGTGCTCTACTTGCACACACTGCACTCATCTTGCAAACTGACCTACAAGAGAGACTTGTGTTACAGGAACTTTGTAGTTTCTTCTGAGAATTTCTGTAAAACCAACTCTTGGGTCTAAGTCAGGTGTGTGTGTGTGTGTGTGTGTGTGTGTGTGTGTGTCTGGTTTGGGGTTGGGGTTTAGGGTTAATAATGCTCTCTATTGTGTGCTTACTTTGTGTCAGCATTGTGGGGAAGACTTGTCTGCAAATGGCAGGTGTGGCTCTGACAGGCCCATTGTGATCCTTCTGAGTTCTCTATCATTAAATTACCCAGCCAGTATAGCATACTTGCAACCAAATGTCAGAAGTTACGAGAATGAGAATATGAGAAGTAATGAGAATAGTGTCTCTCGTCGATTGTATTTTCCAAATGCATTACCCCCCCCTACTATTATCATAATGTTAGAAAAATTACCAGAAAGGTCTTTTAAGTGCTGAACATATTTTTTGGGTTTACCTATATCAGGGTACTTCAGCGGACTCAGTTTAATATCAAGCAGACTAATTTAAATACAGTTATTTTTGCCTTTAATGTCATTGAGAGATATAATCACAGCACTTATGTTACTCATGTAGGAAATGCTAGATGTCAAGTGTCAGATCTGAGAGAGTAATACCATCTATACTGAGGAGGAAGGAGGGGAAGTTGAGAACTTTCCACTCTTGCACAGAGGAAGAAATTTTCTTCTGAGTGTGGTTTAACAGACAGGAAGCAGCAGAAAGCCGCTGCTCAGTGATGCTGTTCCTGTGAGTGCAACATTTACAGGTCAGTTTGTGGGTGTTTTACTTTCTAACACATTTCTAAAACATGTCATTGCTGTGTCTGGGTATCTTTCTTTCAATTGGTGGCCCCAACAAGCAACCCTGACATGCTCTTTGATAAAGGCATCACTGAAGAGTACACAGATACAGCCAGAAAAGGAAACATGCCTGTTACAAAATCAAAGAAAAATCTGACCAGAAACAAAATGGTAAGTGGCCTCTGGGGACATTTGTGAATTGTTTGTCATATTATCTTACCAAAGTTAATGTTTCATGCTTTTCAAATGAGATAAAGTTATTTCTGTTAGCGAGTAAGCACAAACAACTGTTGTCCAGAACCTGAAGCCCGAATGGAAAAGTACAAGGCTCGCAGGAGATGAGATTAAATTCCTTTCTCCTTGTGAAAGCCTGTGCTTGAGGTGACGTTTTTCTTTCAGTCTTCATCTGGCCCTGGCACGGCAGAGCCAAATGCCTCTTGGTCAAGACAGGCAGACAGTGTTGCCAGGGAAGCAGTATCCTCTTGTCTGCATTTCTGATGCCTTGTGTTCCAGGCAGACTGCAGCTGCATGCTATTACAGAGTATCTATGGGTACCTCTGTACCACGTCTGTCATTTCATCACCACAAGCATGGTGGGATTACAAGATTATGCTGAAGCCAGCTCCTTATTCTGCTTAATAAAGTTATCTTGGAGTCTGAGTCATGGCGAGATGTGCTGCATTGTGCAACACTGGGGTGGTGAGTAAAATTTTCAATGCATAGAAAATATGCTGGCATGGTGTTGTGCATCTTTATGTTTCTGTCTGGGGTTGAGGCAACTCCTTAATTGCTCTCTGTTGAATTAGCAGACACATTTCCAAGACAATGAATTACCTGCGGTGTATAATTCACATTCAACAGCATTGTTGCAGATGTTGATGTCAGTATTGACTCAACTTTTGTTCAACCAAACTGAGCCATGATTCATCTCATCCACCCTAATTTCTTTGGCACAGAATGTGCTGTTGTTAAATACTGCTGTGAAGTTTGATGACCATCTGTGCTAAAATATGCCCAAAAGGGAAATGCTGTCCAGAAAATGATGACCAGAATCCTCTGATGCCCATATGGACTATCACTCGGCTGCAGGAGCCTCATATCACAGAGTCATTTCCTTTACAGGAACCCAGAGAATCCTGCAAAAACAGCATGTGCGTGCTGACAACCATTCAATAACATTGTAAAAGAGTGGTGAGCCAACGCATTTTTTGCCATCGAGCAGACTGGTGTTTTATTTCTGTCCTGTACAGCTGAATTGGGAAGACTAAATTTTTGTTGGATTCGTTTACGCTTAAGATTTCCTGTTCAGTTATGTCTCTCAGACCTGCATGATGAAGGCAAAATTCACTGCTTATGTCATTTTTCTAACTCCTGACCTTTGCTGAGGCTGGTGTGTAGACTGAGTAGAGATTGACTGGAGAGACTGAGCAGTCTTTAAATTTTTACTAGTCAAAACTACATTATCTAAACCTCTGTGAGGAAAAGATGTCCTGAAATGCCAGGAATAGCACTCGCTCTCCTTTCCAGGCAGGAAAAGTCTTAACACCCCTCCCACCTCCTCTGCTTTTTCTTTCCTCTTTTGTCCAAAGAGCTCATCAGGTCAGAGCTGTTCTGAGATTCTCTTTGCCCAGCATCTCTCCCTAAAGTAAAGTGCTGACAGCACCACGGCCATGATCTCACTCAATCAAGCAGTTTTACCAAGCAGAACTAGTACCGCCCATTCGTAAACCCTGTGACCACCGTATCACAACCTCAGAGCACTGAGCAATCAAGCCACTCCAGGAAGATCTGCATTTTTGTAACCTGAGCTGAAAATGGCTGATAAGTAAAGTTTGCCCTGCTCTTTTTTTTTTTTTTTTTTNTTTTTTTTTTTTTTTTGTATCTTACAATGTTTGCACTCACCACATGCAGGGTGACTCATTGCATAGTCATTCAATTCGCTTAAATTACCGCCTTTCATGGTCAACAATGAGCTCAGCTGAAGAGACCAAAGTGGGGGAAGTAGGGCCTTCTGGGAATGCTGCAATTGTTCATGAATCCTGACTCTAATTGGTTGTTATTGCAACTGGTAGTCACCGTGTTGTTGGGGCGGAGCAAAGCAATGTTTATTTCATACTCCCCCCTTCAGCCTGCAGCACAGCAGGTTGCTATAGCCTATATAAAAGTGTATAGACAGTCATAATAGCCAGAGGAGAGGAGGTTTGTCACATGACTCCGGCCATGTGCTTTGTGGGATGTTTGCCTTTATTAAGTAATTAATTAATTAATTAATTACTTACATTTTTCCTGTGAATTCCTGGGAATTCAGGAATTCACAGGGGGAATTCACAGGAAAAATGAGGAGAGGGAGGGGAAAAAAAGTCCTTGGCTGGATTCAGACCCAGCAGGTTTTAGACCACTGGGCCACCAAGATGCCCTGTCTGATTATAGTAAAATACTCGTGTGTCTAGGAAGGCCCCACCCAAAGCGAGTCACAGACAGTTCTATTTGCTCTGTGGAGTATTATGCATTGACTAAACGCCCCAATAAAATCTCTCCCTTGCCATTCTCCTCCTCTTCTCCTAACTGCACTGACGTCGTAAATGCAGTTACAACCCTGCCCCTGTGCTGGGACAAGGCAGCTGTTGTCATGTGCTCAAGGATAATGTGCAGGCTGCATCTGACTAATGGCTGACTCTCGTATCCTTGTCTGATGTTAGCACTATGCCAACTGGGCCATCCAGATCAATGAGGCACTGACAGGAGAGATATAGAAAGTATACCCTCGCACTTAAACACACATGCATCAGTCTTGTACAGGCGCCGACACTGACGCAGCATAAAAAAAAGTGGATGACACATTCAGGCAGAGGAAAAACTGTGGCCGATTCAGTAACAGACTGTTCTGTCACTGTTAATGGTTGGATGAAGAAAAACTGAGATTCTATGTTTTATAGCTCCATGGCCATAAATCTAATAAAAATTGTAGCAGCTGAAAAGATGAGATGCCCTGTTAGAGACAAAGCCTGATGGACTGGATGGGGCAGTTTTGTAACGATCCTATATGATTCAGATCACCATTTGTTACCTTCATCCCACATGGAATCAGCTTCAGACAGGTTAGATGATGGGTTTTGCTCTGTATATGTATGTGTGTGGTCCAGTTACAAGTACAGAGTGACTTAGCAGAGACATGTCCACCCACAGTTTTTCTCTGCCTTTTGTTTTGTTGTTTTGTTTGTTTAGATGGTTTTAACATCTTCCTCCATCTGGAATCCTCGTACATCTCCTCTTTTTTTTTTTTTTTTTTANTTTTTTTTTTTTTTTTTTAACTCAAGTCTGGTAACGACTTGTCTCACTCCTGCAAACACGCCAAGGAAACAGGGCACTAAAGAGCTCCAGATGGCCAACTCTGGCAGAGGTGGGCACGGACTCTGAGAGTTTGAGTGGAGTGAAACATGAGCTTTCAGATTTCTTTCCCCCATCTCTCTCCAATCTACTTTCCTAAAATGATGCTTTCCAGATCCACGCCACATGCCACTCTACCCTCTGGATGCTCGGCAGAAAGATAAATTGGAACGTACTATATATTCTCCAGTATAAGCCGGGTTTTTATTACCAAATTTCACAACACAAATTGGGGGGGTCGGCTTATACATAAGAAATTCAAATTTGATCCCAGAGAATGAAATTTTCAGGGGTGGAAATACTACCCGTTACCACTACCCATGGAAAATAGTTTAAATCATACCTTAGTATGAGATATTTCCTGACTACACATCTTACCCAGCACATTTTACGGTAGCCATTTGCAGTGCCCAGTAAGCGCTGCTGTGATTGGTCAAAGACAAAAGAATGGGTCAATCAGAGACGACCTCATAAAAGTGCTGTTTCATATACCAGTACGGTACTGTTATTTGGTAGTCTTGTTCAACATCATGTTTTCTGCTTTATTAGCAAGGAGCTTGAGATAAGATACAACACAGAATGGAAACTACACGGACTAGTCAACGATGAGGGCACACATTACACAGAGCAGGACTGGAATGAACTGTTTGGCGATTCACACAAAGAAGAGTCCAGAAACGTTAATGTCAGCTAATGTCAGTTATGGTAATCAGCTGTTTACAGGTACCGGTACATGGATTATTTCCAGAAAATCACAGGAATACTATGACAGTACCCAGAAAAACAGGTAATTTGCTAGGGGTTGGCTTATATGCGGGTTTCTTTAAAAATCTAAATTTGCAGGTCAAAATCAGGGGTCAGCTTATACACGAGATCGGCTTATACTTGAGTATATAGGGTATTTGCAAAATTTACTCTCACCTCCTTTCCCATAAAACCAATTTCAAAATACAGTTGAGCCTGGAATGCAAGTTTGCCAGTCACTTGGGCATTTCAAAGCCAATTAGCCCCACCCTGTAGGAGTGGGAAAAGGGCGGATGGTGTGAGTGTGTGTGGTGGCAGCAGTAGTGTGTACCAAATATTGCCATATCTTACTTTTGTGCTGGCCTTTAGGAGTGAATGTTGGAATGCAGGTCCTGGCAGGTCCTGCATCCCTATGCAGGTCCTCTTCTCTGTGTATTCAGCCACCAAAACCTGCCATTGGGCATAGGGTTGTTGTGGAACACCTCAACACACAAACTTGTCACACACACACACACACACACACACACACACACACACACACACACACACACACACACACACACACACACACA
>VXCM01000533.1:80986-112078 GCA_014773175.1 Lucifuga dentata
CCTCTCTCTCTCTCTCTCTTTCTCTCTGCCAGGTGTAGATGCTCCAGGGGCAGCAGGACCGAGCCTTCGTGTCAGCGAGGGACGAGGCTGCTCCCACCTGGGCCACAGCACTCTGTGAAACTCTGCTTGTGGCCTCTCTCGGAGGAAACCTGCTCCCCACACTAACGGTGCAGATCACAGAACAGGGACGTGAGAGCAGCAGACATTCACGAAGGGAAGACATTTTGTGCGTTTAAGCTGAGCTGCTGACTCTGTCTGTGCAGAGACAGAGCTAGAGTCATAGCCGAGATATTTTAGTCTGCTCTCTGAACTCCACCGCCATGACAACTGCAGTGCAGCCCAGCGAGCTGGTGTTTGAATTCGCCAGTAACGGGATGGACGAAATCAATCAGGTACCTGACATCACATTTCATAAACAGTCACGCTATATTTTTAACTTTTGGATACAAACTTTTGTTGCTGTGCTGTATTTATACATAATTGGTCTTAATTTTTTAATAAATCAAGGATTTGGCTGGTGAGAAGACCTTTGGGTCAGTGCTCCAGCTTTCATTTTTGCAAGGAGACATAAATTGATGTGGCACTGTTGATAAATGTAACTGTTTTCATAGCAGGAAAAACAAACTTGGCGGCATGGACACTGGGTTTGGATTAGTTGTGGCCCAGAGTCTGTGATCTGTAACTCTGACACAGGAGGAGGGAGGATGGAGCAGAGAGGAGTCTGGGAAGGGGAATGTGGGTTGCTGGGAGTGTCGACATGGAAAGAGTGAAAAACCTGAAGTGGTTGTGTGG
Source organism: Lucifuga dentata (assembly GCA_014773175.1). Taxonomy (NCBI): domain Eukaryota; kingdom Metazoa; phylum Chordata; class Actinopteri; order Ophidiiformes; family Bythitidae; genus Lucifuga; species Lucifuga dentata. The sequence continues at coordinate 81,779 of VXCM01000533.1, forward strand.
GAGGGAAGGGTGGAGTTTGGCCCTGAATGTGTTTATGGCACAAAGGTTACTGTGCGCATGTACAATGCAAACCTGTGCCTGTGTCTCTTTTAATTGATTGTTCAGGTGTGCAGTTATCTCATCTGCACACCCCTGTGTGAATCCTGTTGAGCAGGCTTGATTCTAAGCGCCTGTGTATGTGTTTATGTGTACTGGTTTCTGTGCGTATCGAGAGTGACAAGTTGTCACTGGATCCCTGAATAGCTCTAGTTCAGGCCTAACCTGACAGACCAGTTACGACGGTGCTTGGAAGCGATGGAATAATCCACTGAAGGATCTTGCATTGTTCCAGCACTAGTTTTGTTCCTTGCTGCACCCACTCGGCCTGTTGTGCAAGAATTATGCTCCGATTTACCAAGTCTTGGAAATACCCCCAAAAGAAGGAACATGCAAACATAATGCTGCCATTTTATTTCTCCTAGTTGCTGTAAAAATTATTTTGATTGCAGTAAAGTTGTTAGAGCTGTGGAAGCCATAGAGAAGGTTCTGCAATGATTAGCTTCTTTATACTGGTTTTTAGGTCAACAAGCAGCTCCCAAAGGTGTATCATGTAATGGTTGTAGAATGATATTTAACTCTGTAGTATGATGCAACAATGGGTCCCTGTAAAAAAAAAAAAAAAAAAAAAAAAAGTAAGAAAACAAACTCATTTTATGAGAACAGCCCTTTGTAAATATGATAGCAGCTATGATAGTGGCCCTCATGCTGTGGGTGATTCACTTCCTCAAATATCAGGATTATGAGGATATTGAAAGCACATAGACAGTTGGACTCAATTGTGACTGGGCAGGTAAAACAGAAGAAGGTGGGGTGTGGGGGAACAGCTCGCACAGATGCTGGTGCTTTCAAATGTAGAATGGGGAACTCAGAAATGCAAATAGGACCTGATTCTTATCACTCCCTGCTAGAAACTGTTTTGTTTCCCTCTAGAAACACTATTCAAGTCAACAAAGAGGAACAGACTGTTGCAACTTTTCTGATCTTCTGCGTTACATTACAGCATGTCACACTTCGGATGCTTGTTGTCCAGAAAACCTCCACTTGCAACTCCTTAAAAGTTTCTCTCTTCCACAGTTATTAACTTGCATATTGCAATATGCTTTCAAAGTGAAATGCCACCTGGTTTACACAATAAGGTGTTCCCAGAAAAAACAGAATCCAGTTACATCAAAATAACAACAGAGATGGCAACCTCAGACTCCTTGTGCTCTGTCAGCAGACTCTGTTTGTTTGGGATTCAGTCACTCTGCGTTTGAAGGAGGGAGAGAGGCGCTGCTGTTTTAGGAGCTTATAGTCAAAATGTCTTATTCTCCCCCCNACACACACACACACACACACACACACTTCACTCTAACTCAAGGACAACACGCATCAGTAAACCCAGACAAAGACATTTGTTACCCTCACTGTCTAGTTATCCGATAATATGTCTAGGAAAGGCTGCGATTAATGGGAAACATTTAGTATATGTCAATGACGTGTTGCTAGTGTCTGTAGTCAAAGCAATCTCAGGGTTTTTATTAGTTTTTATGCCCAAGAGGCCTCATTGTTTAGCTCAATGGTGGCGATGAGACAACACAAGCTGTTTGTTGTAGATTTTCAAAGATATGATAGCCTTATGGAGCTGTCTTTCTCTGGTCTCACAGACACCAGCTTTGTGTACTGTGTATATGATGCACCAGTAAACAATCCTGCTGGTTTTGCTTGGCAGATCTAACCATTATCAGTGTGCAAATAATGAGCTGGTCTGTGAGGTTCCTGGTTAAAGTGTAGCCAAAACGTGAGTGTAGGCCATTGACTTCATTGCGCCGTTTTCCCACCCCCACGGCTCAGGGTGTAGACACCTGGTACGCCCTAGAAGTCCAAACCAACAATGGTGGCTTGTGCAAAGAGACAGATAAGCCTTTATCCATGTTCCACCTACTATGACTTCTTAAATTCACTGAGTAATATTATAATAAATAATAGTATAATACAATACAAGTCAGTGAGCAACAGGCCATCTTTGGACATTTTCTTGTTGGTTTTTTAGTGTTTTGTGATACTTTCAAGTCATTCTTGTTCTGTCAACAGGGCAAATCATCTAGGTGTGCTGTATGGCTGTCTTTTTTTATTTATATTGGATGGCAATGCAAGCTAATATATAATTATAAACAACATGATATCTAACAGGTGATTATCTAGGCAGGAACGCTTACACTTCTAGTTTGGTCATGAAACAATTCCAGAAACCAGTCCTCATTCAAAGCCGTTCCAATCGCCGCTTGGTACTGAAGTTGTAATAGGAATATTATTGATACATTTTTGAAGTGTAGTCTGCTGCCATCTCCTGGTAGTCAGTTGAGTCTAAAGTATTTTAATCTGCATGGGATACAATTTTAATTTAAAACAGATGTAATTCATCATTCATAAATGATATCAATCAGAACTTGCTCTTCCACACTCAAACGCTGGCTTTATTCATTTTGGCTAACAGGTCTTCCTGTTTAGGGCCCATTTTGTGCTTGTGTGTTTCTCATATGCATTGCAGCAAACAGATGGAAAGCCATTGCATGAGGCCATTAGAGCCACAAAACACATGAAAATAAAGTTGTTGTTTTTTTTTTTTTTAGAGGACCGTAAGACTTGTTTTTTTTAAAAGGATGACCAAGTCTCTATATCCCTCATATTGACATGAGCTGAGGGCACATTGAGCACTCTTGATACCAGTCTGTGTTTGGAGAAGCTCTTAGGTATGATGTGTTTCTCAGCTATTCTCATGTTTTTCCCCAGTGATTTGGCTTCTGGTAATTTCCTGTGATCCCCTGCTCCTTATTGCTTTGGGTTGTGATATGCTGGAAATGAGAAGGCTGGGTTGGAATTCCCCGAGCACGTTACAGGCATGATGAAGGGGGCGCTTGGCTGAAATTCATGATTGATCCATTAACATTCATTTGGGCTTATATAATTTCTGAGCAAAACATTTACTTCTCAGGAGAAGTAGGCCAAATCAAACAGCTGGTTCCTGTCTTCTTCAGAAGATCCCTGTGGACCAATGCAACACCACTGAAACAAGCTCCCTTCTATGATGTGTGGCTCTATACTAGCTGATATACTGTATTTTAAAAGGCAATAAAAATAGAGACTAAATATGGTTATATCATTAAATTCATGACACTTCGGGCAATTTATGTGGAGAAATTAATGCTTTTTAAAAAAAAATGTTTTTATATTGATGAACACATATATGAAATACATCCATTCCCCAGTACCCCAGACATAAATTTCTTGTTACAAAATCTCATTGCTTTCTTTTGTTTGCGTTCAGCTCGATGACCCGTCAGTATTCCCAGCGGTGATTGTCGAGCAGGTGCCTGCAGCCGACCTGATGCAGGTCTATTCAGGTCTGGAGTCTGATGAGATGACCAATGGCATCATAGTGGACACCACTCTGCATGTGGTGGAGGAGCCCATCTTGGTTGGAGGGGTGGATCTCTCAGGTAAGGATGGGATATGTTTCTTAATAATTTGCTTAGTGTGGGAATGTACACACAAAACAACAATTTTGACAAAATAAAACTGCCGTTGCTTTTTAAAATCCATGATGCCAGCAGGCATAAAAAAGGAGATAGAATTGTAACCAACCCAGTCAAACACAATGTATGCAAATATATTTACATACATGTTGATGACTTTGCTTCTAGAAACAGTCTCAGGCACAGAGGACAGCATAGAAACCAATGAGGCTGCAGCAGCTCTGCTTAACATGGAGTCTCCAAACAACATTTTGGATGAGAAGCGCATGCGTAAGTTATTTTAACATTTCTCATATTTTTAGTGTAGGAGACACATTTTTAGGGTGTATTAATTCTCATTGCTTGTTTATGTGTAGTTCACACCTATAGCACTCTGCTGGAGTCAGACTTGACATACGTCCCACTGAGGCCGGACCAGATGGACAACAGTGGCCTTGATATGTCCATGGATGAGGACACCTCATCCATGGATGAGATTCCACAAAAGTGTCCTTTGAAACCCCAGAAAAAAACCAAAGGTAACATTGTTGTTCTTTCCTATAAGACATTGTTAGAATATTACAATTTTATCTTGTGCTACAATTTCAGTCTTGTAGATAATTGGATGATGTGACAGTGACTTTTCACCTTAAAATAACTAACCCACAATTTCTATCACAGTGCGAAAGCCGCGGGCGGTACGACCCTGTTCCCCTATCACCACCCCTAACCTGCCGCTCAGGAAGAAGAGCAAAGAAGGCAAAGGTAAGCCTCTTTAACTAGTCCGCTTCTCTGTAATGAGCCAATAAAAATCAAGGTCTCTCCTCCTCTTGTGTATGCTCTGTTTTCCTGCTGTGGAGTGTGCAAACAGCAGTCCTCAATCCCTGCAGTCCAGTGGGGTTGAATCTGGGCAAGTAAATGGATGAGGGGGATCTCGGAGTGCCATGTTTCACTGGGAAAGAGAAGTGATTGCAGGCTGGAGGGCACGTTGATGCACTAGCAATAGCACCAAACTTATGCCGCTTGATGTGAGCCCTCATTGCACCATACCGTGTGACACAAAGAGGAGTGGGCTAGAAACGGCAGGTTCAGCTGCACACATATACATCACCCTGTCATGATGTCTGGGATTCAAGTGACTGCTGGGAGGGTTGCTGTTTTTAACCACCTCTGGCCAAAGCGCCTTGCAAATTAGAGTAATACACTTCTAAGACTGCTATAATTAATTGCTTTAGCTGGCAAGTTCACATATACACATGCAAATTGACAGTTTATTAGAGTTTCTACTGTAATTGCATACCTGCCATTTTGTATTTGTTAAGTAACACAATGAAACACTTTATGAAGAATTGATGTCAACAGCACAGCTCTAAGACCCTGTCATAAATGTCTCACAGGCTTGTTTGTTTAAAACATGACTCAATTTATTCTCCCTGACATTGTAGGCAACACCATCTACCTATGGGAATTCCTTCTGGCTTTACTGCAGGATAAAAACACCTGTCCTAAATACATCAAGTGGACACAACGGGAGAAAGGCATCTTTAAGCTGGTGGACTCCAAGGCTGTGTCCAAGCTGTGGGGCAAACACAAGAACAAGCCTGATATGAACTATGAAACCATGGGAAGAGCTCTCAGGTAAGAGGAACATAATCATGAGCACCACGACGCAAAGCTTTTACCTCTGATAAATGAAAACCTCATTCCCCGAGCCGTTGTTGTCATGCAGAGTAGCTTCCACTGAGCACTGAACCGTGCAGACCTGATTCCATAGATGTGTTCATAATAACACTCCTGAACGACAATTTAACATTGTATGAAGCTGTTCAATTTAAATGATAACCTCTACAATGTGTTAAACAGCATTTTTATCTACTTTCACCTCTAGGTACTACTATCAAAGAGGCATATTGGCTAAAGTAGAAGGGCAGCGGCTAGTCTACCAGTTCAAGGAGATGCCATCTGATCTGGTGGTGATTGAGGATGAAGACCCAGGCTCTGGTGCCAATACTGGCTGTGGAAATCAAAGGGCTAGCAGCAATGGGCGGTCTGTAGTTCGTGGCGGGTCCAAAGGGAATGGAAAGGCCCATGGTCAACACCCAGTTTCGGCGAAACAGATGAAGAAAGAGCCTAATGATGAATATCTGTACCAGGAAGCCAGTGGTGGACAGGCTGAGCAGCTCCTTCAGCCTCTCCATGTGTTGCACACCAACCAAGGGACAGCCATTCCAGATCCGGCACAAGCTATGAGGTAGGAGATTCATACACCATCTGCACTTTACCAGAGGTTTCCATTCTGCAAATCATTTAAGAGGGTCTGACAGAAACCCTGTTTAATTTTACTCTCATTTGAAATTAATACAGTGAGTAACTGTACTGGGTAATCTCTGATGAGAGGTTTCATGCTCTTCCCACCCAAAGAACATTTGATAACAAAAATCAAAATGGTAGTTATACAGAGGTCCTTGACACATGGACTCACATGGCTCGTGCACACAGTTAAGAACCTCTGTCGCTTTGCTCATACACACACATACAAGCCCTCAAATTCACCTGTGCTTGAAAGTCACATAATACAAATTACTCATCTGTTTCCAGCTGAATCTCTGATCCTTTTATTAATGGTTGCGACTGTGAAATTAATTCTGTTCCCTGTTGAAACCTTGTAGTTACAAAAAGTCAGCTTTTCAGAAATTGAAGTAAACTGTTTGATTCACCTGTTGATGTACAGGTGGTGGAAACTGGAAGAAACACCTGTACAATATAATCTAATCCATCCAATAGTTTTACCTTTGTAATGTAATGTATAGCGTTACATTTAAATTCAGACTATATCAGTTGCATGCTAACTGTGCCTGTTGACCCAATTCCAAGTTTGTGAAACACTAGTTTGTGTTGTTATTGTACTGTATTGCACAGGTGCTGCCATTGTTGTGTTCCCCGCCTGTATTTTCAGTTTATTGTTAATGCGCTGTCTTTTTCTGGAGCTGTTAACCATTGTCTGCATTTAGGAAACAAGCTGAATAAAGATTTCCATAGTGCAACTGACAATGCAGATTGTTGTATTAATGAGGGCATTAGTGCTGCTGTTTAGGATTGTAGCTGCGCAATGGGTAAACTGTGTCAAATTCAATAGGGTTCCATTAAGGATTCATCTTTATCTATATTTTCAAAGATAAATGCAGCTCAGTGAAGATCAAAAGACTATTGATGTCATGGATTATATATTTCTGTTAAGTGTTTTTCTAAGTTGCTCAATTTGTCTTTGAAGGACCATTGGTTCTCCTACATCAGTTCCCATGGTTCTGACATCCCCAGGCTCGCTTCAGTCTGTGCCTCTCACCAGTGTCCTGGCCAACGGAGACTCCAGCCATTCCTCCCCTCGGGTTATACTCCATACTGTGCCTTCTGCCACAGCAGGTGGTAAAGATGTGCTCACTATCCAGACAGCATCTCTAGCAGGAGGGGCAAACAGCCTCCAGGATGGCCTTCCCCAGCAGCTTCTGGTCACCAACCTTGGCTCCAGCACCACCACCACCTCCTCCTCCTTCTCCTCCTTCTCCTCTTCCTGTACTTCCCCTCCAGGATTGTTTAGTTCCTCTGCTTGCAGCCTCAATGGTCTCCCCCGTCTGGTCACCATCAACACAACCTGTGGGCAGACCATGGTGGCACAGCAACCCGGCACTGTTATTGCCACTGTGCTTAAGTCCAGCGACCTCTCTGGGCTGCAGGTCAAAGAGGAGATGCTGGACCCCAGCTACTTCCAGGCAATGGTTAATGGTGATTCATCACTGATAGCAAATACCTTTGACAAAGAAGAAATGGAGATGGGGGAAGCAGAGCTGCAGTATAGAACTGTGATCATTGATACCAGTCAAAGCCTGGGCCAGGAAGCTGGAAGTGAAACTATAATTAATGGACACTCTTCCCAGAGCAGCAGCCCTAGTGAGGGCCTGACCCCTGTAGAGGAACTGGAGGTGCGTGGGGAGATGGCCTTGCATCCTGAGCAGGAAATCAAAGGCCTGCAGGAGCTGCCTGCAAACTTTATCCAGATAAAGGCAGAGCCTGCAGAGGCCTAGGACTGCAGGACTCTGAAATGAAATACAGTTGAATACATTTTGACCAAGACCTAAGATTTCTCTTCCTGCTACAGAGCAAGGGATCTTGTAGTTTGTTGGGTTGGTCTTTGGCCTCAGGATTTAATGTTTACTCACATATTTGTGAACATGTGCCTAATTTTAAAAATCAAGGGAGCGTTTAGGGGAGTGTTTAGTATTTTTAAGATATCACAAGATTATGGCCCCCAACACACATGCACGCGCGCACACACACACACACACACACACACACACACACACACACACACACACACACACACAAAAACCTCCCCATCTAGGAAAACAACCATTAGATAAGCCAGGGATTCCTGTATACCAAATGTGCCAGTTAAACTGCTAATTTTCTTATCTGTACATCTCATTGGACCTGTAGCAGTTGTACAGAAAGGTGTTGCTCCCAACAGGATAAAGCAACAAACCAAAAACAGAGAACAGATTGCCAAATGGTGCAATGAAATCAGACTTGAGATAACATTTGTGGTGTGTGTGTGTGTGGTCTTGTTTTTAAACCACATTCACATTCCAGTTCCCATGGATGAGGGATGGATACCACATCATGGTGTCCAGTCAGGTGAAAAACCACACCATAGAGTTTAATTGAAGAGTGCCTTACAGGACGTTCAAACAGTTCAAGACTCTTTCATGGAAATGTCTGGAAAAAGATGAAAATGAACTCGATGGTTTTTTCAGACTTTCTAACAAGACCTTATTACTCATTTTCATATAGAGAAAAATATATGCATTTCCTCTCTATTACTCCTGGCCTTAAAACACTGTGTTACTATGGAAATGGGCATTTTCTGTCCACCAAGGATAGTCCAGGACAGACCTGTTTGTATAGAGCTGCAGACCTGAGGCAGAGGAAGATAGGGAGGCAGAAATGGAGAAAGAGAGAATACATGGAATAAAACAGATTATATCACCCTCTGCTACAGAGACTTGTATCTCCAAGGTTTAAATCCTGTTTATATGAAATGAAATATATATATATATGGAAATATATATACATGATATACAATTGAGATTCAATTTTAAGGCCACAATGAATTTATTTATTTTGTGAATTTCTAAATTCTGTATAAAAAGGCACATTTGTCTTCTATTTACATGTGTATACATGAGGGAAAATACAAAGAATATGAAAGTAAATCCAGGAAGCTTATTAGTAGTTTTTCTTTTTTTGTTTTTTTTTTTTTAGGACCGACATTTTTTTTGTATAGCATTCCATATAATCAGTTTTGGTATTTTCACTGATTTTGGACTCAGATGCTCCGAGCAGCATCATTATTCCCCTGTTTTTTTCTATTACTTGCTGTTGTAGATATTTACTGTTTTGTGTGATTTTAAAGTTGTGTTGAATGTGCTTAGGTTGTCCCTTTCAGAAGACATACCTCTTTTCCTTTATCTACAGTCAAGCTGTAGGGGTTATGCATTCACAAATACTATGTTCTCTATTCTGCATATAGTTCATAATCATCCACTGTATAAATCAGTATGTCTTTGAAATCATACGGCAAGTTTATTGTAATTAGTTATTTGGTACAATCCTCTCCTCTCCTCTCCTCCCTGCTTACTGGTCAGTTGAGTCTTTCCCTTCTTTATTTTCTGTCCCACTTTGTTAAAGACCTCTCAGGCTAGAATTCCGATTGGCCCCTTGGTCCTGCCAGAGCTGAAGCCATATTGATCGTGAGTGCTATCACAGCTAAATTGGTTGTTTTTTCCCTTGGATTGTGGCTGCAGAATGAGGACAGCCAGACATACTGACCTCCATCTGCACAAGCACCAAAAGACAGGATTTAAAAGGCTGCTTTACAACCCCATATTAGCCAAAGAGCCCTGCGTCTGCACATACACACTGAATGTATACTTACATACAGTGATGCAAAATTTTGACAATCAATAAATACACTGGGTTATATTGCTCTGTTGCATTGCAATTTGAAACATGGTAGTCTGGGTGGGGATCAAGCTGCTTTATTTTTGCTTTGCAGAAATGTATTTTGTATATATTTCTGTACGTGCGCTGTTTTTCCCTTAAAGCACTGTTGTCTTTGAGATGTTTAGGTATGTCCACTGCTTATTTCTGCCTTATGTTTTGTTGTTTCATATTGGCTTGGGTTTTGGAAGGCCTCTTATTATGCTGAATATAGAATAGTTTTTGTTTTTTTTTTTAAAGAAAAGTCCATGTTCTAATTAAAGCAGAATCTTCCTCTCTAAATATCATCTTCATTTGTTTGGCTGTCAAAAAGAAGCAGACAAAGTGGTGCATAATGGTGAGCCACTGTAGAACAAGACTGAAAAATTAAACAGCAAACAACAAAATTAAACTTGGAAACAACTTGCAATGAGCTACTAGGTCAATTAATCTCTGCTATTCAGGTGATGAAACTGAAGCTTTAACCTTGAAAATTCAGTCTTATTGTTGAATCGTGCAGTTTTGGGGGACATTTTTCCATGTGACATTTAAAACGAAGGGGAAAGCTACAGTAGAAAACAGGATTGGAGCCATTAGCAGGCCAGAGACTGATTGGACTATACTTAAGAGCACCGCTCCTCCAGCGTCTGTGGGTGGATGAATACATTAGCATGTGACATGCCCACTGCTGAGGACAGCTGAGTTTGTCACCATGGCTTGTTGAAGGAAGAGGGGTGTGTGTGTGTGTGTGTGTGTCTTTTCAGGATGGGAGGTGTTGGGAAAACTGTCTGGCAGAAGGTCTTGTCTACTCTCCCTACACCCACATGCACAGCTGTGTACCACACAGTCCAATCTTGCCATAGGGTTAAAACACACACACACACACACACACACACACACACACACACACACACACACACACATACACAAACTTGAACATACACACAGAGAGAGAGAGAGAGAATGAGTGAACAAGAGCAAGAATTCAGTGACAGCCACACTTACTATTACAACTTCTTTCCTACCTTTTTCAAATGGGAAAATTGTTTGGAATGAATCTGAAATCATAACACAAGTTGCACGTTCAGTTCCAAACAACCTTCTGTACATATAAATAGACATTTTGGTTTGCTGTTCAATTGATGGTCTTCCGTACGTTAAATAGAGAATGTTATGGATTACTAAAACAATGAAGGGCTGCTAACAGTTATGTCTGTGCTGTTGGTTGGTTAGTGAGTCACAGACCCTGAAGATGGAGTGAGAGCTGGGCCCTGGGAGAGGACTATTTCTGTGTCGCCTGCAGCCACTGACACAGTGCGAGTGTTTACTGCTGTGCCATGCTGCCTCTCACAGTGGGAGCAGTTGAAGGATGACGGCTGACATTATTGTGCCTCCAGTCTGTAGCAGGAATGAAATAAAGAGAGATTATTTAACCATCAGGTCACCAGACTGATTGGACCATTACAGAGAAAAGGAGTTGATGACTACAGTATCATGTCTAATGTAATTGTGCGGTCTGGTAATTTGACAACCTGAAGTCAAGGTTACATTTAAATATTCTCAATTTTTTTTCATAGAAATAACTGTAAATGTATTTAATGACAGTAGATGTTGGGTGGCTATAAAACGTGGGGAGGAGGGGGAAGGAATACATCAAAATTGTGAAAAAAAAATAATAATACTTGGTTTGGAAAGACTGTGCCTGGAGGCAGTACACCTCTTCCTCCACAAGATGGCACTGGTAATACATGTGTACTCAACAGCGGCTGAGCTAAAATCTAGCATGAGAGAAACTCTCACTTTAGGTCACTAATCTAAATACAGACACTCCTCATCCATTGGGTTTTGCTCTAATCTGCCCCAGAATAGCAATTCATAGAGCTAAACCAATGAGCAATATTTGAAATGAAAATAAGCAGCTGTAAGTTTTTTCCTGCATTTTTAAATAAATGCACGAAAGGAATTAATTCACTTGTAAACTTCAATGATACTAGCCTTTCCTCAGGCCAGGTAAGTAAAGTCCTTTGAACTTTCAGATGCACAGTATCTGTGTTTATCCTGCAGAGCAGTCGATCCTGTTTCCTCACCAAGCAGCGATAAACAACTGCTGGAAGTGGGTTTTCCTGGACAGTGTATAAAACGTATGAGAAAATTGTGGAGGGCTTTATTTGAAATGAGATTTTAATATGTGCATATCCTTTCATTCTGTTAAAAAGGAACTCTTCACTGTCACAAACTCAGATTTTGTTCATATCTATGGTAATGTAGCTGAGTACATTAAAATCTTACTTTTGAAACTGACAAAAGTAACATAATAAAATGATTATAATTGTTGGATATTTTACTTAGATCCTGGATAAACAAAACTAGTTTTATGTCGTGCACATCATGAACTGCAAATAAGATTTAGGATGAACTTTGCACCTTACAGGCGCTGCCCGTCTCTCTCCTGATTACATCTATTTAACTCCCAAACAGATTCACCTGGTCAAACTCAACTTAAGTGAAAAGTTAAATTTGGTAAAGAAACCACATCTTCTGATTTGGTACAGAAAATGCACAGAAAAGAGATTTCCCCCATGAAGGAGCAGTTTTTTTTTTTCTTTTTTTTTAAGTTTAACAGGCCACTGTGACTGACACNCCCCATGAAGGAGCAGTTTTTTTTTTTCTTTTTTTTTAAGTTTAACAGGCCACTGTGACTGACACACCATCAGCTTGTGAGTCTTTGCTTTCATTGTAACAGAAGGAATATTCATGGAATTAAAACCATTGAATTGGCTTTCAATAACAGGAAGATGGACTTGTTGGCTGTTTGCTCTGGTAACATAAGTCATTTAACTTTCTCTGATGGCAAGAATTCTTTAATTTATTTAGCTGCGTATTGTTAATTGTCAGATTTGCTGTGTGAATGACAATATGCTGTTGTTTATGACTGCCAAAATGCTTTTTGTAGCTACATAGCCATGTTTGTTACAGACGATATTTGAGAGACTGTGGCTGTTTGCTGCTTTTGTGCTTGCAAAGATTCAACTCATTTTATTCTGGTTAGTGAATTAGAGATGATGCTGCACTGTCTATTGCAGAGCTCTCTGGCTCTTGTCTTTTCCCCTGTGTGCTGTCATGCTAATCTAATGTTGCTCACTGAGTACACGAGCACTGTTCCTGGTGATTTTTATACAGAATAAGCCAAAGTCAGATTGTAAGCGTTGGTCTCATATTGATGAGAATTCTGCAGACAGTTTCAACAAAACAACCAGTGATAAATGATATTTAGGCATGCTGTCACTTGCATATAGCCACATATGTAATAAAAAACACAGTGGACACAATGCACTGTTCTATAATATTTAAAGCTTTGTACATGGTCATATGTTTCTTGATGATGGACAGCCTATAGTTCTACAGTAACAATATCAAAACTATAACTACTAGCATGTTATCAAAGCTTCTAGTTCGTTGACTGACATCTATTCTTGCTGCTAGTTGTCTCTGGGCTTTTGATCATCATCTTCTTTTTCAGGGTCAGATATATTTATCATATTTATTGTCATAGTGCATGTTATTTCTGACAGAGATTTTGCTATTGTTTCACCATGAGGATTTCATTGGAAGGGCAGTAGTGGTCATTATCATCAACCAGTCCAGAAATTCCAATATTCACATTCCCATCTCTTGGACAGGTAGATTAGAATAACTCTGCTGAATCTTCTTTGACTCAACTGATTAAACATTTGGTGTCGTGTTCATATTCACTCACTGAATATTTTCTAACTAAATATTAATTGATCAACACAACACCAAACAGCTTTGAAGGTTTTACATTATACATCCTTTCAAGAGATCCTTTCTTTCAGATTCATTCAGTTACTCCTGCTGCACATTTGCGTGATGCTTTTCAGCTGTATGTGAATACTTCGATATAGACACACTGAACGCTGGAAAGATGATTATTTTGTTGGCTTCTCATGAGGATACAGCCAAAACATCACAACTACCCCCATACTTCTTTCAACGCTGTGATTTAATTTGCAATGCTGTGATTTCATTGTGAGATAGATGTACACTAGGGTTTGCTTTCCATGGTTAATACTGTGTTGAGCTATAATATCTGCGTCCGTCTCTCCAGTCAGGGTGAGCCGTCCCATTCAAAACAACTCTCAAGGCTTCAGTGGCAATTTATTGTCATAACTACACAAAAGAGTCTTAGAGTCTTTTAAGACCTTTGAAGATTGACTCTAACAAGTAGTTGCATCTTGCAAAACACAAAAAACAAAACAAAAAAAACCCCAACAGTTTACACTATTTCCCAGTATTACTAGTGCAAATACTCTATGAACAAAGAACACCCCGACTGTATCAGTTTAATAAATACTGCACTATTTGATGTGATATCGGAGAAGTAGCAAGAAATGAATTATTTAAACACTGATTTTATGAACTTTTCAGAACTGCCTCGGGGACTTTGCAGTACACTTGTCAGTTTATTTGAAGTATATTTGCAATTATTGCATTTGTTAACTCATGCCACTATTTTTTACTTGACATGTTGCTTTGGGCCATTGACATTATTGATTCAAAAATAACAAAATGGATGCATTCTCAACTCCTTATAAGCATTTCCATAGAACATTTACATGAACTAATATTATTTTTGCCCTGCTTTACACAAAATCCTCTTCACTGCCAAATAATATTGATTCCACTGATATTATTATCATATTGAACCAAAAATCAGTGTCACATTTATGTATAAAGTGAGACACCTCAATATTACTGCAAGCTGCATGTTTATATACTATATCTTCAATACCCAAGACAATCAGTTGATAAATTTAGCTTAAATGTTTTTTTTTTTTCCTTGTCGGGACACANCCCAAGACAATCAGTTGATAAATTTAGCTTAAATGTTTTTTTTTTTTCCTTGTCGGGACACACTATTAATTTGATCTAAGATGTTTTTTTGTAATGAGCAGTGGGACTCATGAATATGATAGAGATCTGTCTTTTAGATAGATTGCATGAGTCAGATACTGCAATAGCTTTCACACAAACACACCAGGGAATTAAGTTTATTTCAAGGAAATCATACTGTTTCATATGATAGGACAACTGAGATTATTCATACAATGAAATTTTAATTGGATGAACAAGGAGAGATTGAAATGTATGGACAGCTGCAAAGCAAACTGTGACACCACGAATCCTTTTATTTTTTGTCTTTCTGTTTAACTTTTGAAATTTTGCAAATCGTAATACCCATTAGTGCGAATATAACCTGTTACTTTAATGACGGAACATAAATTACATTTACTATTTTGCCTGATTGTCTTTTTCACTTGCAGTGAATTTTTCAGCCAGAAAGTTTGAGAGGTGATGTTACAGATTGAAATCACCTCAGCAAAGAAGAGTAGTAAAATTAAAAGCATTTTTGCATTTGCAATACAAAATAACAAAACAGTAACTAAATCAAAAAGAACGATTGAGGTTTGTGCAGTTTTAATTATAGCTATATCTCATTATGATAGCAGAAACAGGATACAATGAGAGAATGAAATATCTATAAATGTGGTGTTGCCACTTAAACAGATGGTTACACTGTATATACATTTGGATATGCTACATTATAGAACAGCTCAACTTTTTTACCAACAAGTAAAACATGAAAGGATAACATAAGGCAGAGATTTCAAATTTGCTGTTAATGACGTTTAAAGCTCAACTACATCCACTGCATTGGATCAAATGGGTAAATAAGCTGTGAAAATTATACAGCTTAAAATGACCAATGCCTTTTTCAAAATAATCAAAATGCTCCAAATAACATTTAGACTGTTTAGGCAGACTAATACTCAATGGGCTCACTTTCAGATTGGATAATAATTGTCTGCAATGGAGTGCTTTGGTCTCACAAGTGGTCTGGAACATTTATCAGAGCAGAACTACACCTAAAATGACATTAGAAAAAATGTTCCCAGATAGCACACGTTCTCTTTAGATCCTCCCCAGCATACGAGCGATCCACCAGTTGCAGGGCATGACAATCTGACAGATCACCCGGCCGCCTTGGTAGTAGTACGGCCAAGGGTTGAAGCCACCCAGGGGTTCGTAGTAGCGCCGGCAGAAGCGTTTGCTTTCGCGACAGTACTGGCAGCAGTAGCCCAGTTCATCCAGACGGTTATCCAGTTCAATTCCAACGTCTCTCTGTAAAAGACACAGGATCGGATCACAGTCGTACACATGAAAAATGCCATTTCTCCCAAGGCAAGGGCAGAGGATGAAGGTTTTGGTGGTGTGAATTGATGAGCCTGCTTTGGGTTGTAGGTCAGAATTATGTAAAAACTAAGCAGGAATGAAGAGATTAGAACTGAACATTGGAAAATTAGTACATTAGGAAATATGGTGGTAAAGTTGTGCCGTGCTTGATGACTGTGACAAAGAGATAGCAGTGAAAGTAGGCTGCCTTGATTTAAACTCCAGCAACATAAAACATGATATAATACCCTTGACCTTTGTAATATGCTGGAGGTAGCACTGCTCCATACTGCATGGTGCTCCATCTCTGATACCAGCATTCTCCACCTCTCTACCAGGCCTATCTTCAATCAAAGGGACGCTAACATTGTTACCAGTGTAATTACACTATTTCTTTCATCTCTGACCTCTTAACTCCCTCGGCCGCAGCCCACACTCCACACCAAAATGGCTTCTCCTCCTCCAATAGAGCATTCAAATTAGAGCTGTCCATGTCTTGGCGCCCTCCCTCTGACCTTGACTTTAAGTGCATGCCACATTCCTAAAGCAATTAGCAGAGTAATGATCGCCTAACAAGGATTCTTTCATTTGCTCTCACTGGCTGCCTCTGAATTTATAGAGGGGCCAAATGAAACCCAAACGAAAGGTAAATTGGGTAGAATTAATGGCCCTAGGATTTTTCCATTGTGCTGGTTGGTTCATGTCCTCGTAGACTCGTGAGACTGAGTGTCCTGATCAAGAGCAACTCCAAATGGGGTTCAGAGAAGTGCCACTAAACCCACGTGGGTTGAGGCAGCAACTGCCCTTAGTATGCATTTGACCACATTTCCATCTCTTTTAGTAAATGACTCCTCTGAGACAATCCAGCACCGTCCCGTTAAACAGTTCAGATCCAAGAGTCAATGGCCTACCTGGACCTCCCATTCTCAACAAATCAGCATAATTCTTACAATGACTCAGTTACTTGCAAAAGCCCGGAACAAAACACATCCGTGGTTGGAAATAAAAAAAATGTGTGGGAATTGTTTGAGGAGAGCAGCCACAGGAACCCATCAGTCCTCCACTACATTAAGCATGGGAATTAGGCTTTTCATTGCATTTATTCTTTAAAGTCACAGTAGTCGATCACAGCAGTTTGTAGATATTTATTTCTTCAGATTATTCAGCTCTTTTCTGTATCATTATCATCATAATAAAAGTCAAATGCTGTCTGCTTCTAATAATGATAAATTGAGTGAAATTATGTACTCGGAAGACATACTAAGAACACATGAGAAGGTGTGAGATGATATTTAGGATAGGCGGGTTTGATTTATTACTATGACAAGTGCAGGTAGGCTTTTAATGATTTATTGTTTTAGTCAAGTTTCAGGTCATCAGCTTCCAGGCAACAATCTGTTATGGAAACAACACGAAAGCTGTCAATGGACCAGTGATAAGCTTATCTGTTCCTCACAGCTCAAACTATGATGTTAGGAAATCCTGAGCTCTAGCTTGGGAAACGAAGAAAATATTTTATTCAAATGATAGTGTGTTTATCAAAGCAAACAGCCAATAGGTGGCATTGTACCTTAAAGACAATTAATCAGAACTATCCTTTTAAAACGCAGGGTACATATTAATCACTCTGGCTTTGAGTTCCTGTCTGTTGGGATGCTGTGGTGATAAGAATGGTTCACCTTGGGAAATCTGAGGCAGTCACAAACAAGCAGCATTAATGAAGAGTAAAAGCCATTACCCCCTCGCTGCATCTGTGCACATATGCACATGCAAATACATCCACGCACACGGACACCTCAGTGCATAATATGAGGCACTGGATATGAATGAGTCTGCAGAGTAGAAAACTGTCAGACATTCAATAAGATGTAACAAATCAAAGCACGATTCCTTTAATCTCCACACTTGTTGGTGTTATTTCACACACACTGATCACTGCCTTTCATGAGCTTGAAGCACATGCCTGGATATGTTATTAAATCTTATAGCCAAGCTCATCACTTTGATTCTGGGATCAAAACACAAGAGATAACATTTCTGTTTCATACCCTGCTTTGTATTCAAAAGAGCTTTTATGTAGACACACAGGACAGTGGAGCGTATGAAATGCTTTGTCACTTGTGCAGGAACTATGTCCTGATCTCAGATTTTCATCTCACTGTGCTACTAAGAGAAGAAGAATGACAATAGAATTCAATAGAACTGAAGATGGAGATAGTGCACTTTCAGAAACTTAGGCTTCAGTGCTGCTGCTGGCACAAACAGCACTTGCATTCATAGATTTGAATTGCATTACCTTTTGCACCTCTTATGCGTGATGTCTGACCCTGAACCTGGCTCTGATCCTCTGTAAGGATGAAGCACAGATCCCAAACAAATGCTTGGACACACACAGACACATAACACATCCACAAACATGTTAACGTGTGTGTCTGAGCCTGCTCTACAGCAAGGTTGTTTCATATTGGAAGCCCATCCTTGCTATATGGGTCAAGGACAGTGAGAGCATCCCTTCAGTCTTGTCATATGGTAGTTATTCAGTTTGAAATTTCCAGGGCCACCTCTACAACACAATGCACTCAGACATGACAGCCATGGCAAAAGGTCAACTTCATATATCTACCATCCTCTGTCGCAAGGACTCAAACGACTATTCTGCTTTACAAATGTACACTGTGGAGAGATGCTAAACTTAAATTCAAGCTTATGAAACACAGATGAGTTGAAAGCACATGTGAAAGAGGGAGATGAAAAGAGGCGGATAGCAAGGGAAATGGTGTGAATAACAGGCTCTGTGTTAGGTCTGTCTGTGTGTATATATGTGTTTTTTGAATGCATGTGCATTTACATGAGTTGTAGCTCTAGAGGAAAGAAAAGATTTGGATAACACATTTGGCATCCCACCGACGTAAATGGGAGTTCAGACTCCCAATTACAGACTGCTGCCTTCCCTGTGCTTGGTCACAAAGGCCTTTGTTATTGCTGGACCCACAAACAGTGCCTGGATGTGGTGCTGGAATGGATTGCAGCGGAATGCATTTCTCAGCTGACAGAGGCAGAACATTTTAAAAGGAGAGCAGAGTTTTTCATCCCCTGGTATGTTTTAATTGCATAGTGCTGTGTCTCCAGCCACAGAGGAAGAAGACGGGGAAGCTGGGGGAAATTGAGGACTTGAGCAGGAGGTGTTCCTGGGATGGGCCTGATAAGTGTTAATATTACGGGACATCTCATTTCTCTGCATGTCTCTCACAGTTTCTTATGGCTCTGAGGAGGAGGAGACGGAGCCGAGCTCATTATCCTTGAATTTAACTTTAGTGGCTATTCAGCTGTGAGTGCTGAATGAGACCGAATGTGTGTGTATGTATGTGCACATGTTCATGTGTATGATATCACCACGTGTGTGTTTGTGTCTGATATCTTTGCTTTGTTATGGGTACACCATTTTTCTGTAATATATTTGATCTTCCTTAGAGTCAAGGATAATTAATCACAGAGTACTGAGCGGTTTATATGTGATACACCAAAATGTGCCACTTGGCCTTTCCATTCATTTGAGATGCTTTGATAATTAAAGCATTATTAATAAATAGTAGCTTTCCTGTTCAGCAATGAGTGACCTTGAGAGTGCTCCTTCGTACGTACGCTGCTTTCTACTGCCTCAGAAATAAGAAGTGAGAAAAGACACTAACAGGGGCTGGAGGCAGAAGTTGCTGCCTTTCAAAGCCTAGATATTCCTCTCAATTAATGGGGAGACATTAAGGGAGTCTTCAATGAACTGGCCTTACTTAAACAGATATATAGAGCAATTGCTATGCCCTCTGGTGCACAAAGTCAGTTTTAACATCAGTTAGTGAGCGATTTATATGCAGAAAGAGTCTAGGCACAGCTCGAGCTCATTGCATTGAAGCTATTGTATTTTATGATGTGATCCTTGGTATACGGGGTTTACTTACATAATCATTCACAGGCAGATGGTCCCCGACATCACGAGCGACACGCTGACCTGTGGCCTCTGCGTCAGATGTGTCCTCCACATTTTCAATCTCATGGAGCTCCTCTGCATCTGAATACAAGTTAGATTAGGAAAGGCAGGAGATATTTATGCACTTGAGCCACAACAATATTCACATTGTTTGAGCTAAAATGAGAAAGCTCTTAGATTGAATTTTGGCTTGTACTGTCCGTTTTCCCAGTGGCCTGGTGGTAATTACTAACATTCAGGAGAAAATATGGAATTCATTCCAAGCTTTTTCAAGCTGCTGTCAGACAATGGTGTTGCTGTTGTGATACTATACAACACACAAATCACTTTCCACAGGTCCTAATTAGTAAAATCCTCCATATCCTTCTGAGAAAGATCCATAGAAAGCAAATCTCCAGATGACCATCAGTCTCTCAAGTCTCCAAACACACAAAGCGTAGTCAGATCAGGTTGCTCATATGGTTAAGAAATCAAGCAGTCTCTATGGAGACTCTAGTCTCCAAATGGTCAGTAGGGATGCCCACCGGCAAGTGTTAATAGTCTACATTTAGAGGCAGAGATGCCCTTGTGCTCTTACTGCTCATGGGGGAGGGATGGATCCAGTGGATGGGCAGATCCTGGCAAAACTCCCAGATCTTGGAGTTGAAGAGGAAGGCTGGGTTAATGATGGGCTCCTCAGCGGGAACCCACACTCGGGAGTCCTCCACCTTCATATCCATCACCTCAGCTTCATCTACCTGCTAGAAATCACACACAGAAACAGTGGTGAAACGTACATAAATTCATAGCTTTAATCAAAATACTAACACAGCTATGGAAAATACTCCAAGTCCTGCATTCTAGTCTAGTAAAAATACATACATATTAGAGGTAAAATGCACTAAAGTATCTATTGTAAAGAATAATCCCTGTCAGTGCTCAGTTGTTGATGCATATACTCTATGTGGTATAAAAACGCATTGTGCCAGTCAGCTAAACTGTAGCTGTTAGAAAAGGTTTTCCTCTGACAACAGCAGTATCTTAGAAGTGTATCTCATGTAAAATTACATCTGAAAATCTGAATCTGAAAAGTAACTAGTAAGTGCAATCATCAGATAAATGTAGTAAAAAATGGAATAGAAATAGGAAAGGTAAATTTGGAATGGAAAAGTATGTATCTCAAAAGTGCAGTTAAAGTGCACTACTTAAGTAAATGTACTTTCCACCTCTGCACAGATCACACAGCACAAATTCTGTGCCCCCCTCCCAACACATTGTGGTCCATGTGGCCTGCATTTGCACTCTTCTCCCCTGAGCCACACAGCAGCTCTAGCTTCATCTTTTTTATCTCTCACCTTTTTGTCCAGTGAGAGGGCAACAACTTCCTGACTCCTGACTCGCATCACTCTGACTCCGTCTCTTTTTCTTTACCCTCTTCTCATGCCTGCGGGTTGAGCCTTCTATTATACATCATTGAAATTCACAGACAGTGATGATTTGACTTTTAAATGACTTGAGAAGCGGTCTTCATTACTCTGAGTGTGCTTGCAATATCATTTCATGTGACAGACAAAATAAAGCCATACATTCTCCTTCCTCCCTCAACCACAATGCTCCGTTTGGCACCCAACACTATCAGTGGGCTTAATTTGTTGATACTGTAGTTCATGAGCTGTAAAGTAAACTATTATTGCTTAATGATAGGCACTACATGTCAGCATTGTCTAACAGAGATATATGAAGGGATTTGGTAATGCTATCCCCTAACAGTGCAGATATTTATTTTCTTCATGTATATGTAAATACACACAAACAAACCCCTCTTTCCATTCTCTTGTTAATTAGCAAGCCAGAACAGAAAAACAGTTCACTTGACAAATGTTTTTACACGGTGAATTTTTCCCAGTCTAAAGCTTAATTGCACATTAGTTAAGCTTGACATAGAATCCTGGGGCTATCGTTGGAGCAAGAATCATTTAAATCGGGTCGTGCCCCCTCCCGCCTATTCAGCCCTGTCACTCCCTGTCGAATTAAAATTTGCTTTCCATGCTGGTTCTTGTGTGTCATCTCATGACACAGTTGTGACCTGCAAGAAATAACTTTAGAGCATTTTATCACATCAAAGACTTTGTTTGGGCTTAGCCAAGGTTTTGACACAGTTTTGCACATTCACTTTTAAGTACTGGCCAGATCACACTAGAGTAATGACAACTCCAAGGACCGGTGTAATGGATGGTGATATGGTGGGTAGGGTGCTCTGGCTTAAGCTAGTGAGCTTGCCATTCCCATGGCTGCAGAAATTAAAATCAAACTCATGGAACACAAACAGCATTCTCTAATTGGACCTCTTAACCATGAAGCCAAGTGAGTCTTCTCTGGAAAGTAAATGGAGGTCATGACACAGGGCTCACAACATGACTTTGACTTCACAGTTGAGAAACGACTCCAATAACTTGTAGGAGAGATTGCCTGGGGGCAAGCGGTAAAGTTCAGCATTTTAGCATGGAGCAGGGATTTCTAAATGCCAGTTGACAAGCACAAAGACAACATGATTACAGTTCTCCATTTTATACACACTTTTGAAAGGCTTTTGACTTTTGCTATTGACAAATGATATATTATTGGGACATGAGCAACTTTTTTTTTTTTTTTTTTTAAATCAAGTATTGGGCCTTGGGAATGATGGTAATTTGTTCTGTGGGCCTGCTTCTTGTGTTTGTATGCTTTCCGCCTACAGTGCACAACTTAATTATACAACAGTTGTGCTGCAGTTAATGAATTTAGCCTCTCCTGCCATTGTGTCCCAAGGGGGAAAACATAGTCGACATGACGCATAGTTTACTGGAGCTACGTTTGGTAGCAATCAACAGAGATTTCCCCCATGCTATCCAAGAGCTTTCACATACCATTACTGAGCATAATGCAGTCAGGAGGCTCCATCCTACGGCATATCATGATTCTGCATTTTAGCTGACACTGTTCACAGTGAAGTCACTAACTGAATATTTACACTGCTGTAAGGACTGAATTTTGTGACCGTTTGTCTATGAAGGTTCTCAGTCATCCAAGTTCATGACCACTGGACTTAATGTTTAATCTTCAAGACATTTCACCACCAATTCAAAGTAGCATTTTCAGTTCTGAGTCTGTGGGCAGTAAAACGGCATTTACAGCTTCAGCCATGTGACCACTGGATCACGTGGGAGTCTGTCAGATTTAACGAGAACTGCACTGGAAGACCAAATAACTTCTAGAAAAGCGCATGGTCCAACATACAAGGGCCAGCTCCTCAGGCCAAGACTTGGGTGTCAAGACATGGAACCCTCTTTTGATAACAACAATAACAAGTGGACAGAGATGATTTGAACGAGGAAGCATTTCTATGTCAACCTGAAAAAAAACATCCCTGGACAAAGGGGGGGGGNGGGGGGGGGGGGGGGGAGACCACTGATTACCTACTTACAATGCTGTCCTAACATCCTAACATTTCTTTCTAACTTGATGTCTTTAACCTCAGAGCAGTTTGCACCTCCATTCATGTGACTTTAATAACTCTGACTCTCACATGACTGTCATGTCACCCAAGGAGTCACCAAGGTATGAATTATTCTCAGAGGAGGCTGGCCGGGGACATGGAAGTGTGGGCCGGTCTGCTTAGTCTGCTGCCACCGTGACCCAGACCCGGATGAGCGGAGGATAATNGTGTGGGCCGGTCTGCTTAGTCTGCTGCCACCGTGACCCAGACCCGGATGAGCGGAGGATAATGGAATGGATAAACAAATTATTGCCCACCACTGAAGCCTTGGTTACACTTCTACACCCTGGCGACAATGGCAAGTATAAACCAAGTTTGATTCAGAACTTAAAAAGCTTCACATGAGTGGTGGAAAGTTTTTCAAGCCTGAACAGCAAATCGAGTTGGCTTGAACTGCTACTGCTTTTGAGAGCTTTTTGTTGCAAAATGGCATCGCTGATCACTGAGTCACTGTGACATCCACTTTTTTTTTCATATCAATGTTTAGACAAATACACAACAAATAAGTAATGTGAGCATGTCTGACTTTTGTGCACTCTTCTCATAGTCTACTGGAGTGTTGTTCCTCACTGCATTGTTTTTTTGTTTGCACTTGTGTGAGTGGGAGGCTTTGGGTTGCTGAGTGAGTTTTGGTGATCCATATTAAGTGGCTATTTAATGGAGCAAGCAGCATCCATTGACAACTTTAAGGGTGTGAGGGAGGTGGATGGCAATTTTTGTGTCAGACAGGGGGACCTGCAATGAAGCTCGGGGATTACTCCCTCAGACATTTCATAGAGAAGACAAATTGAAAAAGAAAAAAAAAATCCTGGCAAGCAATTCATGTTTGTCACCTGGTTCTCCCTCACAGGGGCTGCATTTCCTTATCAGCCGCTTGCAGTTTTTCCACAAATTTTCCCATTGTTTTCATCTCAGCTCTAAAGCCTGCTGCCATAGCTCTGAACCCACTTTCCTAAAAGCCTGTGGCTGGGCTAAAATAGGAACCATTAATGCTTGGATTTAACCCATGTGAGCTTTGTGTAGTCAACACCTGAGGAGGAATTTCTTCTGCTGATCTTCTTCAGGGTCACGTGGGTGGAATCTCATAGAGGATGGATCATAAGCCATTGTCTAAGGACCGGCATCAGAGAGGTCAGACCAAGGTCACTGATTATTGCTCCCAGCTCCGGCTCCCCTGATATTTATTTCTCTTGTGCAATCTAGTCCTGTTGTGGACCAAATAAGCAATCAAACCAAACCAAAGCAATATTAGCTGCAGTATTTAGCTGTGGTTGCCTGCTGCAAACTGAATAATAATGCCAGTTTTATAAGTTCATTACATGTCACACTGTGAGATTGGTATAATAAAACGTTTGTCGTAATCTGTATCGGACTGTATGATATCAAGTTTTATGCATGGCAGATTGCGCAATGAATGCCTGGTGAATTGTAGTGCTTCAAAAAGCAGGGAGAAACTATGCAAGAAGAAATTGCCACTAACTTTTTATCATTTATAGACTCAGGTTGTAGCAGCAGTCAAATTGTGATATTGCAGTTCTAGTTCTTGATTGTCAGAATTTGTTGTCACAGACTGTCTTTGGTTGCAACAGCACTAATTTGGCCATCTGTGTATGCATCTCATATTGCTATCTTTGACCACCATTTTGGATTGATGACCAAAGATTCTGCACGATTTTTAACTTTTTCCAATGACTGCTCAAAATCTGCTGAAACTTGGTTTGGCTTGGACTGGCAATTGACTTACTCTATTTTTAAACTGAAGCAGTGAGCAGAGCACACCAGATATTTGCCAGCTACGATGTGAAATGCAAATGAGAGCAGCAGTACAGACATTTGAGAGAAGGATTTTCTCTTTGAACACATGGCCCAGTCGGTGAATTGCAACTGAAAAACTGGACATTTTGATTGATAGGATTTCTTGCATTCCTCTTGCTTATGTTCACACACAACTATAAGACCCAGAGAAATGAAATGAATCAGCCAGAATCTGCAGTGGAGCCTTGTGAAATTTACAACCCTCCCCACCCCCTTATCTTTAAAAAAATTTTTTTTTAATGGCTTACCTCTCTCTCTCTTAGACCTCTTTGCACCCTTCCCCCTTTAGGCTATTTGGTAGTCTTTGGAGGAGTTTATTAAAAATTCATATCAGCTCAAGATTGACAGCAACCAGCATTTGATGTGAGCCACAAAGAGGCAGTGGGTTTGTGGACAGCTTTCTGACAGTTTCAGAGGCACCGCAAACCCTAGTTTATTCTTCAGTGCGAGAGGTGGGGGAGATAGGATAAGATGGACAGGTTGAGGATTTGTGCTGTGCTCACAGTACTCTGCTCTGGTTATCTCCCTACAATATGCATGACAGCTTCTGTAGAGAGTCAGGTACAGACATCCAAGGAATGAAGTTTACCAGTAACTCTGTGTCCTCAGCCTCCACCTCTGCCACCATGGGTAGTTTCTTAGTTTGGGTCCTGATGTAGCACTTCTGATGTTTGGAAAACCGGATCCCAGTGATTCCCTTTGAAAAAATAAAGAAGAAACGAAGGAATACTCAGAAATTCAGAATTATGTATCATTCATTAGCTTTCTGTGATGGAGATATCCGTTAAGCACTGGGGCGATCGTTTCTAAAACGCTCAGCTTCTTGCTGATAATCAAAGCTCTTGAAAAGCCTGAGAAGTTAAAACCTAATGAGTAAGAGGAGATGTGTTTTGATCTTTTATCTTTACTTTTTTTCACATAGTATAAACCTGATGACTGCTGCTAGGTCCTGGCAACACAGCTCTTGCTTTCATCTGAATGGAAGAAAAAAGGAGGGGGTGTTCCGTCATGGCTCTATAATACTTCATAGCTGGATCTATTGCACAGGAGAGCCAAGTGACAGTGTGGAGAATGAAGTGTTTTCTCAGAGAGTGCCCCATTGAATTAGCCAGTCATAGGTCCCTGTCACTCTCTTAATCTGTGCACTCAAGTGTGGAGTCACTCTCTCCAGCTCCACTCATGATCCTCCAACATGTGGACTGTAGCTCCATTCAGTCTGAGACAGGCAGCCTCAAAAGGCAAGACAGATCTGTTAATTCTCTCTTCTCTGTTAATCTAAGATATTCAGCCGAAATAAGTCTGAAAGACTTTCCGTAGATCGGATTGTATCCAATTTATTATCTGCAGAGCGGAGCTGCTCATTCAGCATACTGTATTAGACAGACTGCAGGATCTACATCTGCCACGGCTGCTTTAAAATTATATCAACTGAAAATTGTATGAGTGGTACCATGAAAATGGACTTGATTCAATCTAAATTTAATTACAGTAACACTGTGATTGCTGTGACATCTCCTTTGAATCAGCTAACTTGACCATGTAGGTTCTATTTCTATATTTTCTCTGCTGCTGTCACTCTGAAAGCCAGATACCAGCTGCACTAGACATGATACAAAGTGATGCCTGTCATAATCTGCTGTATGTAATTTCATCTGTGCAGAAAAGGATGGGGCAATAATAGTCTCCAACATAAAAGCATAATGTTTATGCCTGGCTTTATTGTGATGAGTCTCTGTTTAATTTGGATCTACTGTATTGGTGAGCTGTGGCAGAGGAGGAGAGGGCAATCTTGTGATGAGATGGAATGATTACCGAGGTTGGTCAACCAGAAAATGAAGAAAGACACATTATTACAAGGATGAGAAATGGGAAGAGGATGTAGTTTTAAGAGACAATGTTAAAATATTCACTTGGCATAACCCTGAGCTCATCTGTGAGCAATATTTTGATTGGAGGACTGGTGCATTGGGCAAATTAGGTGAGGAGAGCATATTCAGCATGTAATCTGGATCCAAGATGCATATCTATGTCTATTTAAAGGCAAAGGGTAAGTTTAACTGAAAGTATTATTCTCAGTTCTTGAGGATAAATACCTACCAGACATCACCATGGCTAGCAGCGGACATTATGGTAAAGTTAATGTTCATGATTGTGCTTTTACCACGCATAAACATTATTTCACTGGGGAAAAAAAAATCACAGCAGAATCATATTTTAAAACACAATAGAGAGAATGTGATTTACGACTCATCATGTCTGTCTATAAGCTTTTGTGTGTCCTGCCAAATCTCCTTGGATGTCTAACTGTTTTTTCAATAACGTTCACATTTAAAAGGCATACATCATTTTCAAAGGGCAATAGTTCTTCCAATAACATCTGATCATTATGATAGATCACTAAAATCCAGCAGCACGTTAGGTTACCTCTACTATGTTCAGCATCAGCTACACTTTCTCTGTAGTCATGGACTTCAAAAAAAGCCTCCAAAGGTTGTTTCTTTTTATTTTTTTTTAAAGTATGAGAGCTGGAGGAGATTTCTGTAGCTTCCATATAATTTGATCTAAAGAAAGGATGCACTACACAGCAGTATATAGCAGCTGGTATTGTTATGTACCGTGCCAGTGTAGCTGTCAACCTAAGTAGGTTCAGCAGATGACCAGATCTACTGTTCACTTGATATGGTTATGAGATACTGACTGGCTAAAATAAGGTCACAGCAAGCAGTGAGCTACAGCAGGTGGCAGCTGTCAAGATGAGGCTACCAGCTGTTTTTGTAGAGAAACCGCAACATGTCAGGAAATGGTGAGAAATGTAAGAAAAACAAAGCAAACGGAAGGAAGTTACATTAAGGTAAAGTTTATTTATGTGCCAGCTGTTTCTTCCATCATCTGTGGTGTCATTTTAAACTTCAGACTGGATGTCATTTCAAGGTAACCTCATGCAGACTGTGGTATTGCTAACAATGCCTGGAATAGTGCAGGTATATGTATAGCTAACACTGGAATGGAGGAAAAGCCAGCAAGATTTTTCTGTTGAAAAGAAGTTTGGAAAAAAAATGAAAAGGACACCATAATGTGCATTCATCACCAGGAAAATAACAGATATTGGGGTTGTACCTGAACACTTGAGCCTCATCTGTATTTCATGTCATTTGTCCTTTTCCAACCGTTTTCCTTGACCTCGATGGAAAGCATCACAAGGTCAAAGATGTGAAGGAGTTAGGAAGAGATGCTGCTGTGCACTGAGGATTTACCACTTCATATAGCTGTTTATTCATCAGGAACTTCAAGGGCGAGATCAATACTAAAAGCATACATGAGGACACCATAAAAGATCATGTTTGCCGCTTTTGTATGAAAGTATCTAATGCAAATTTTCTGAAATAAGTGTAATTCATTGGATGGTTTGTTGATAACACCTTCATTATGTGTTTTCCATTACTGGACTAAAGGAATGTGGGAAACCATTTTCTCCTTTCAATTTAATAACATATGGTTCCCATCTTTCCCATACTGAGGCAGATAAAGGAAGGACTGAGGCTGCTTTTCTTAGCATTTAGAGAATTTGACCAGCTCTTATCATGGCTGCCACATAAACACTGCTGGGTCAGTTCACTCAGATATGAACTTACCTTATCTAAAAACATTTCTTGAACATACTCATTGACCAGTAGAGTAGCAAAGTGGGCTTAGATTGAGCGGCCAATTCCAAAAGAAAAAGTTGAATTCATTTATTTCTTAGAAAATGTCAGGTGACTGAATGCTGAGGCACTTAGAAGGAAATGAAACTGTCACAGTTGAAACACATCAGCAACTACACTGAGAAAAATATGGTTCATTATTAAAAAGACAAAGATACAGATGTTAAGAAACATGTCAGATATAAGTCCCCAAGCTTAATGTGGTAAGAGATATCTAATCACCGAACTTAAAATTCTGCTAAACACTGTAATGTAAAATAAGGGTTAAGCTTTGTAAAATTCACTAAAGTCTCTCAGCTACTTGAGTTGCTTCACTCTCTGAGTCTTGATCAGTTGTATATAAATTCAGGTACTATGATCCAGTGTTGCTGATCCCAGCAAAGTGTTCTGAATAAAACTGGATTCATGCCTGAGGCCAATGTCTTCTCTGTAGCAACGAAGAACAAGAATTGTAGTGTTTTCTGCTACTCAACATAACAAAGAGAAATGAAGCTGGAGTATTTTTACCCAACAGCCATGACAAAAACACAGTCCTGAATACAGTTGAATACAATTTTGGGGATCAGTGGAAGCAGTGTGTGTGGTGTCATCTCCCATAATATTGTACAAGTTTGTGTGTGAGGGTTAGTGTTAGTATCTTGTAGTGGGACTTCATGCTCCAGGCACAAACTGAGACATTTTGTGTATTTAAATTTACCTTTCAAACCTTTCAAAGCAGAGGTACTCAAATAGAAATCTTAAAGGTCTGAAATATAAAGAGTAAAATACTTCAATAAGACAAAGATCCATTTATTAAAAAAAAGTAAAGCCAGGTTTTTTGTTTTTTGTTTTTTTTTTACTGAGAATTTAAGGGATGGGGGGAGGGGTGCTGATGAAACTAGCNTTGTTTTTTGTTTTTTTTTTACTGAGAATTTAAGGGATGGGGGGAGGGGTGCTGATGAAACTAGCTGTGCTTTGAACTCTCAGTCGAGCATTCGGTTTCACTTTGCAGCGGAGAAAGCACAGAATTTTGTCTTGTTGCATTGCAGTGATATCCTGCTGATAATACAAATAATACATGCGAAAAATATAATTAAGAATCTGGAGAATTCAGAGTCCGGACAGTTGTGGTTCGGTCCAGATCCAGACCGGAGTCCAGATTTTGAGGATGACTGATTTCTAGTTTAGATACAGGTTTTCCTTACCCAAATCTGAACCAGACTGTCTTACTTATCAAACTTGAATGTTATTTTTAATTAAACACTAAACCTAATCGTAACCTGATTCTGTCATTAATCAACTTTTACTTGGTGCACATTCAAAACTACGGTAATAATACTCAGAAAACACTTAGTTTATCTGGCACTGGAGCAATTAGTCAATTTCTTGGAATACAATTTCAGAACAAGGGTTAAGGCTATTATTTCTAACTGTACTGTGTAGTTTTTGTGTGGTTTTAATATATATATATATATATATATATATATATAT